>BJBW01007181.1:0-55777 GCA_004320125.1 Scolopax mira
TTGTGGAGTCCCCTTCTCTGGAGATTTTCAAGACCCGACTGGATGCAGTCCTGAGAGGCATGCTCTGACATGCTCTGGGTGGTCCTGCATTGGCAGGGGAGTTGGACTAGATGATCTCTATGGTCCCTTCCAACTCCAAAAAATTCAGTGAAATTCAGTGAAATGAACTCTCCTGCTTTTCTGCTGTGGTCACCAGAACTGTCTTGGCTGATGCTGCTAGCCGTTTTCCTGTCTCCACCACCAGTAAAGGCAGTGTACCAGCACTAGTTGTAATAGAAATTGTGGTGGCAGAAGAGAAATCTTTTTTTCCTAAATTTGAAAAAAAAAATCTAAAACCAAAAGGTCCATTTCTGTTCATGACAGTCAGTCCCCGCTATCTCCCCTTTCAGGACTTCAGCTGATACTTAATTTCGCTTGCATGAACTTGTCAGTCCTACATTGCACTGTTGAGAATTATTTGGTTTCCTCCTCCTTTTATGCATCTGCCATGAGATGATAATATCAACTAAATCCTATAAGGAGTAAGGATTTTCGGCCTTCCCACCCAACACTTTGCTTGTTCTTTCAATTTTTTCAGTGGCTCCTGCAGCTGGAGGAAGTGCCAGGTAACTTGGGGAACAAGGGACAGAGCCCTTAAGCATGGGGATTCTGTAGGAAAACTCACACTAAGAGATCTCTTCCATTTATCTTCACTAATTACTAAGTCCTAGCATACAAAAGTGACATTGAATATTCCTGATCAAACTGTCAAGAAGGCGACTTTCTTGGCATTGTTATTGAAAGCTCAATTCTGTGAATGAAACTTCATTTAAGCTCTTGCTTAAGGAGGAGGAAACGTCTGGTTTCTTAATTACTGGGACTAGCGTCATGGTAAGGTGAGATACCTACTTTGTCTCTCCTCATGTCACAGGGGTGATACATGTCTAAAATCTGCCTAAAATCTGTGGGCACATCTATCTCAGGATGAACAGGAGAATTTTCCTATTCTTTCTAAAAATTTAAATAACTCTAAGTCTTCACAATTCACACACCAACCTCTAAGAAGAAGGCCTATCAGAAAAGTTATTCCAGTCTGGTTTTGCCTCCCATGAGTAATTCTTACCACTGCAAACCTAGAAAGGGAGGAAAGGAAGATCAAGGCAGAAGTAGCTCATCAAGTCACTCAGACTCTTCTGTAGGACTGTTCTTTGTCTGTGTGAATGGAGTGTGCGATGGGGGACAGCTGAGCATTAGATAGAGTCAGGCTAAAGAATTCTTGATGTCAGGTGCCACTGGTAAAGTGGCTCATCCATGTAGAAAAACATTGATTACTGGTAAGTAATTATTTTCCTACCTGCAATTCTAGATTTGGTAAGGGACTGCAATCCATAAGCCCAAGGAAGATTATTTTTAGACATTAATAATAACAAACCTTGGAATCTGAAGCTGTAGATGCAACAGTGCTCATATATAAAAATGAAATAAAGAAAATAAAAAGTAGAAAATAGTGATAGTTTATATCCATAACATTAAGAAAATTATGTGATCAATATATCAATATCAAAGTTATTGAGCTGTCGGTTATCTTTAGGAGAGGTAATAGTTTAGAAATATCAGCTGATTGAAAAACTGCAAGCTTAATTCCAATACTTGTAAAGATTTCTAGGAAATCAGGTGCAAATAGCATGCTTGAAAGCCTATCTTAGGATGGAGTGTTTAAATAAAGATGTATTTGATGAAGTGAAGCTTTATGAATGTGTGATTTAAAATGGATTGAAAGGTATATGATGTCAGATATGTCACTGGCTTAGAGAGAGAAAAGACGTACCAATGGACTGAGTGTAGTCAATTCACATGGCTGGTGATTGTAGAATCTTTAATGTCATTTATGTGTTCCATTACTAAAATGGATTATTGACTAGTCAGTAAGCAGTCAGTAGAAATATGAGTTTAAATAGTGTGTTCTTTTGTAGAGCAGGGCTCAATGTAAGTGCTGACTACATAAGAAAACACATGTAAGAAATAAACCTTAAAAATATAGTAAAATTATTACAAAAGCACTTTTGAAATTATAGTCTCAAACCCCAGTATTTTCCTTTTCTTTAAATACTCTGCTTAGGACACTTTGAAATGGTCTTGTTTTCAAAGTATTCTATGTATGCTTTCTCTCAAAACCAGTTTATTTTACCTTTATTGCAGGTAAAATAAAACCTGTAATTTCCTTTAGATAATCCTGTCCAAGCTATTGAAATAAAAAATAAAAATAAAATAAAAGAATGCTTAAGCTTTATTAACCTTTAACTGGCAGGAATAACTGCTATTTTTATAGCTTAAAAGAGGGCTTTCAGGGTTGTTATTTTTTAATTCCAGGCTTGTTTCTGGCATTCATTTAATGGCAGTGATTTTTCTCTTCTTCTGAAGTCAAACTGTAGTTACCAAAGGTCTGGAGGAAAAAAAGCTTTAATTAAAAGGAAAAAAATCCAGATAAATATAAATGTACTATCTGTTTGGTCATCTCCAATTAGACCCATGAGATTTATTGTTGCTTCAGGTTCTATATTTAGAAAGATGTATAAAATACATTAAGTTGAGGTTATTACTTTAGGTACCTAGTCTTTCCAGCTCCCAGATTCATCCAACAAAATAATAAGAGTGACTTGGAGAAGGAATTTTCTGAGGTGGCCTCTGGAGGAGCCTATTTCATTTTCCATCCTTTAATCATGCTAGCCAGCACTGGGAGATGATCCAACTTAACCAGCCATGTAAAATGCTTAAGAATGAGGAATGTGAGTGCTCTACGTAGAAGACCTTTGGTTGCAGAACAATTTGCTGAACATCAGTGTGATACCCGTCCAAACTGTGGTCTTCTTGGGTACTTGAGAAGGGATAACAGGCTTGTGGGAAGCAAGTGGTCTTGTGCATGGTGTGAATGTCATCAGAGACAGTCTGTCTGCTTGGAGCTGATAAATCATGGGGTTCCAGACCCATGAAATTAAATTTTAGAGCCTTTCCATATCCTTCTCTTTGATGTCCTAGGTGTAATGCACTGTTGAAATAAATGGATGTGGATGTTGAGGTATATATCTGTGAATGCACAGAAATATATGTGTATATATAGATGTGTGTGTGTATGTATGTGTATCTTTTCTCAGCTCTGCACCTGATAGTTAGCTCTAACTATCTAGCCTGATGAGTTGCTTAATTTTTGCTTTCAGAACCACTGAAATGGAACAGCATGAACAGATATTCTGAAACTGTATAAAACATAATGATGTCCAAATCAGATAACAAATGTAGCAAGTTTGGGGAGAGCTGAAGTGTTTGAGGTGTTGTCTGAGGTGGTAATAGAAGACAGTGAGTGTTCGATGAGTAATTATGGAGGTGGGAGGAAAGAGGGAAGCAATAAATCAGGTTGAGACTGGAATAGGTGTTTTTATTATGTATGATTGTATGTGAACCAATGACTAAGACAAAGAACCTCCCTGGGCTCTCAGACTGTGCTTGTCAGCGGGGAATCTATTCACATTACTCCACTGTTAACTGTAAATATTGTGGTTTTGTTCGGGTGTTGTGGATTTTCTGATAAATGCTCAAACCTTAATGCTCTGATATGTTATTAACATGGGTATTGTACCATGCACTTTAATGCACTTGAATGTTTTAAGCAAAATGAAAAAGAAAGGCACAGCAGAAGAAGTGCAAGGTTCAGAAAATTGTAGGAATTGGTAGAGTTGTATCCAATAGAGTCTCTTCACAACCATTCAATAGGATTTGTTTTGGACTTGTGCTGAAAGAGTAAGTTCTTATCTTGGAACAGTTTGTAAAATAGGAGGATTTGTCCCCCAGGTACTTTTCTTTTGCTCTCATCATTACTTTACTGCTCACAGAAAGGAGAAATCTACTAGAGGACAGATCTGCCACAGAAGATTCAGACTGAATGTTTTCAGAGTTTTCTTGCCTTTTCAAATTGTTCATAAAATACGAACTAATATACCACTTGATTTGGACAATGATATGCATTTGAAAGGGCCTTGTCTGTGCCCTTTGGAGCCTGTCCATAGACTTCTGCTTGCTCTGGGTTCAGCTGTGACTTGCCTTGCAAAGGGAAGAGGTTGCTTTTGCTATTAATGCTGAACAGTCAGCTCAGGTGCACCATGAGCCCATTGGCAGATAGTGGTTTGCATTGCTGCTTTCCCTAATTGCATTGGTTGTGAGGAATAAGTAAAGAAATATTTTCTCCTGATATTTTTCATCCACACTGTATTTAGCTAAGTGAGATGGAGACACAATATAGGAATTGCCAGGCTCAATCTGGCCTTGGTGTACCTACAGCAGCATCTGTCTGTGACACAGAGCAGCCTCACATCTTCCAGAAGAAATTAAAACAGCCTGAAGTATAGATATTTTTCTAAATTTTTATTAACATTTACTGTTATAATTCTGGATATCCTTATCTATTTAAGCAAAAAATCTCTCTTTGAATGTTTTGGCCACAGGGGCAGCCTGCAGCAGTAGCTTCAGCAGTTGAAATGGCATGTGTAGTGAAAATATTTCCTTTATCTTTAGGTTTGAATTGTTTTGGGTTTTTTTTCGCTTTTTACCCCTCCATTTTTTTTAGGGCAAGAAATACTGGTATCATGTTCTGTGACCAGGAGCACATAAAGCTCTCTGTTCTGATTTTCCAGAATGCACGCTATTTTTGACTCAGATAGTCACCTCTTTTCTAAGATAATTTGCAATTGCTCTTCTTGTTAAACTTTTCCCCATCATTCTCATTACCCACTTCTCAATACCCTGCAGCCCAGCAGTTACCTTATTGAAAGCAATGCTGTGGTCTGTCTTCTGGATTGCAGAATCGTAGAATCATTTAGGCTGGAAAAGACCTTAAGATCATCGAATCCAGCCATAAACCTAACACTGCTAAGTCCACCACTAAACCGTGTCTCAGCACCTCATCCACATGGCTTTTAAATACCTCCAGGGATGGTGAATCAACCACTTCCCTGGGCAGCCTCTTCCAATGTTGACAACTCTTTTGGTGAAGGAATTTTTCCTAATTTTCCTAAATGTCCTCTGGTGCAACTTGAGGCCATTTCCTCTTCTCCTATTGCCTGTTACTTGGGAGAAGAGACCAACCCCCACCCTGCTACACCCTCCTTTCAGGGAGTTTTAAAGAGCGATAAGGTCTCCCTCTCAGCAGCTGCTAATAAGACTTGTGTTCCAGATCCCTCACCAGCTTCATTGCCCTTCTCTGGACATGCTCCAGCACCTCAATGTCTTTCCTGTAGTGAAGGACCCAAAACTGAACACAGCACTTCAGGTGGGGCTTCACAAGCACCGAGTACAAGGGCACAATCACTGCCCCAGTCCTTCTGGTCATGCTGTTCCTGATACAGGCCAGGATGCTATTGGCCTTCTTGGACACCTGGGCACACTGCTGGCTCATATTCGGGTGGCTGTTGACCAACATCCCCAGGTCCTTATCCACCTGACAGCTTTCCAAGCACTCTTCCCCAAGCCTGTAGCACTGCATGGGGTTGTTATGACCCAAGCGCAGGACCCAGCACTTGGCCTTATTGAACCTGGTACTTGGTACTTTGGTACTACTGGCCTTGGTCCATTGATCCAGGCTTTCCAGATCCCTCTCTAGAGCCTTTCTACCCTCAATCAGATCAGCACTCCCACACAACTTGGTGTCATCTGCAAACCTACCGAGGGTGCACTCTATCCCCTCATCCAGGTCATTGATAAAGATATTAAGCAGAACTGGATGAGACAAGCTACTGGTTTATAGGTTGTTACCTGAAAAATACTCCATCCTGTTCCCCCTGCATCTCAATATGACACTTTTCTTTGATCAGAGCTTCATATTATATAAAAGTGTTGGCTAAAGCTCCCTAAAAAAAAAATCCATATTTCTTACCTAATCTGATATAAAGAATTCAAAACTTGATAAGGTTATGGATGGGTGAGATTTTCTTTCCCTGTTTTCTTTCAGGTTCTGACAACATAATATCTCACTTTGCATTTATCCACTCTTTTTTTTTTTTTTTTTCCTGAGGTGGAATAGGCATCTCTAGTGTTCCTCATTCAGTCCTGGCCTCAGGCTTCATGTACCTGGAAAATACTGTGTATAGTAGATTTTGTCACCTCTCTGGTCACCCTTTCTTTCCCTTGTACTTATAAATGTAATAAAGTGGTGCAGATACAGCCCTTTGTTAGCCTGCAGAGACACTGCACATTGACTTTTAATTTTAACCTTTGTCTTCTGTCTCTTACTCAGTTTTTGATCAAATTCATCTGGTTTCTTTATCACAGTACAAGCAGGAGTATTTTCTTCTATTTTTCTGGCATCTGTCTGTAATCACAAATGCATTCAACCCTTGTAGCAGCTTTTGATTTTAATTTTTTTGTGTCAAACATACAAAAACCCTCCACAAAACCTCTACAAAACTTCCAGAGAGCACACTTCAGCATTTTGCTGCCTATTCATGTGAAGCATATGTCTAAATAAGTGGTACTTGTTTAGTACCTTTTAGTTATGTGCTATGCAGCCTCCAGCCCTAAGAGCATGGGTCTGCGTGACTGGTCAGGCACAGAGACACGGAAGGAGATTGTCTGAAGATGTTTAAAAGCCAGCATGTGTACTTATTGCTATTCATTGTCTCCTGTCTCATCTTCCTTGGGGATGCTCATGGACTTGGCGTGGTCCCCAGGCCAATTTGACAGCATCTAAATTCTCCACTCCCCAGCTCCTAATGGTCCTGATGTGCTTTTCCTTCCCTCCTGATGTGTTTTTCCTTCCCTCTGACCATACAGGCAGCATAACTAAGTATTATGTATCTTTGAGCTTTTCAGAGCCCCTTCCTAGTGTACAGGAGCCATCTAGCAGAGGGCTTGATTGATATTTTTTGTGGCTTTTTCTGAAAGAGGGAAAAAGCTGTTCTATTGAAATTGGACATGTTCTTCTCTGTGCTATCATGACGGCTGATCCCAGCCCTGACTGGGAAATTGCTTCTTTGGCTTGTGTCAAGCATAGGGAGAAGTAGTGATAGGAACCTACCAGAGACACTTGAGCTTAAGGAGACCGCTTTCCTCCCAGTACCTTGTCCATATCTCTTGCAGGACAGCTCATGCCCAGAATTTAGGGCTGGAGTTACCCTAAAGTCACATATTAGCCAATGCTGTATATAAGATTCTCCAAAAAATAGTTGTCCCCTTGATGTCTGCCCCCTATACCCACCCAGCCATCCTTACAATTATCGCCTCCTGTTGCTTTTTTTAACTGAAGTTTTGAAAATGTCCTCCCAGACTGTTACAGGGTAAGGTGTCAGGAGAGAGCTGGGCCAGAAGTGAGTGCCCAGGGGAAGAGGGAGGGAAGGGTGGGAAGCGAGAAGGGAGAAGAGAGCACCCGAGAGCCTGCACACCCAGCACAAGGGCTGGGAGCAGCAAATGCCAGGGGACAGCAGAGGAGAGCCAGATCCCCTGTCATGGGGTGAGCAACAGGAGAGTAACTGATTATTATAATTATTTGCAACCCCTTTTAGCAGGGAAGAACTAACTGGCAGTGCCATTTATTCCCAAGCATTCTCCCCTAATAATACCCTTAACACAGTCTGTTCCATCGCTTTTGTGAGGCATGTTTTTCATCTTCAAACTCAATTTCATTTATTAGAGACTTCACCGTTTGCGACACAGTGTGCACACAGCAAGTGCAGCAAGGATTCATTTTAATTATTATGTATTACCAGGAGGTACAGTGTGTTTGTGCCAGTGGGCGAAAGGGCGAGGAGGGGTGTTATCTATTTTGCTTCTGTGTCACGTATCACAACTGTAAGGTGATGGGGTTTTCTGAATTGCATTTTGAATTTGGAATCAGGACATTTGGTGGCTCTCAGTGCTCCGTGCCAGCCACAGCTCAGGGAGAAAGTCTTCAAGCAGCGAGCACCCGTGTGGCTGCAATAAATAGTCTGAGATAACAGACACCTCTCTGAAGTTTTTATTAGAAAGTCATCCAGAGGACTCTACTCTGGGCAGTGACTAATGATATTTGAATGCTGCTTTTTATGCAAGGGTGATAATAAATAACGTTGGGTTTTTTTTCAAATTGAAATCAATTTGTTCTAAGACAACTCAAAACAAAATTTCAGTTGGGTCTTCAAAGGAGGAACAGAAGTTATACTCAGAAACTGTGTTTTCTAAGCAGACTCTAACCTTTTCAGTCTTTCTGAACTGGAAACTTTCTTTTCCTTTCCACACAAATGAGGACTTCTAGCCTGCAGCTCTACATATCCCACTGGCTTTCTGCTCAGTGGTGTGATGTAGGTGTGGAAAGTACAAGCTGAAGCATAATTTTAATTAGAAGAAATTATTTTTTCTAAGACGCTTGCTTTCCTATTTTTTTACTAACTTTACAGGTGGAGCCCTTGTGAATGATTTGTTAGAATTGCCTGGTGTGGAAGGGAGCAATGCATAAACCCAAAAGATATTGCTAGACAGGAAAAAGGGTAGAATGAAACAGCAGAAATGGTGAGAAGCCTGAGGAATTGACTTTGGAAGGAAGACATTGCAAAAATAGTTTAGAGGAATTTGTGTATTTCCTCACTTCTTGCTTACAGCAACTTTAAAACTAGGGTTAATGCCATGTGCTTTGAGCAGTGTATGAGCCAGAGCACGGACTTGCAGGAGACACAGAAACTCATGTTGTTATAGGAGGAAAAAAATGGGATGATGTATTTTCATCTTCCTAATGTTGTTGCAAACTTAAGCTTTGAGGGACCTCTGATCATTTTAGGGTTGCTACCAAGCTTCTTGGTGCCCCTGGAAACACAGGATCTCTGAGGATGTTGGAGAGATTGAATTACTCTTGATTGATGTAACTGCAAGCTGGATTAGTGAACATTATTTCCTGGGCTGTGTTTAGTATAAGGTCCATTTTGTGATGGGGAAGAGCAGAGATTACCCCACTCCATGGTCATGCTTTTTTGCTGTCTGGGCTCCACGTCACATCTATAGACAACCATCAGTAGTCCCTACCACATAATAATGTAATGTATATTTGTTCTTAACCCCTTCCTGAAAACAATTAAGGGAATTCATTAGATGAGTGTTTCCTCTTTGATGCTAGAAGTGTGTTAATGTCAATGCCAAGGAAGATGTGATTCATAGTAGATTAAAGCCTCTACTGTTTTCCATCTAACTGGCACAAGTGCTAACTGCAGTAAGATTATGGTAGTGTGAGCTTCATCATATCCCATACACAGCCAGAGTGGTAGATTTGGGTCAAATCTTTATTGTTGCTGGCGCTTGAGCCACTTTGGCTGAAGGAGTTGCTATTATCTCACTGTACTTGCAGGTACAGGTGGACAAAGCTCTGTAAGAAAGTAAGAAGCTACTTGTGAGCTCTCACTTTATAGGATTATTTCACTGAACTCAGCACCTGTAAAACTCAGGCTCTGGGAAGACAACAACAACATATGGAGTCATCATACACATATTTAATAGCAAAAGAATCAGGTTAACACTAGTAATACCCCAGGAGCACTGGGGATACAGGGTCCTATGTCAGGAGCATTGGAGATACAGGGTCTTATATTTATAAGGCTCAGGCACAAATATGCATATGTTTTGGAGAAGGTAACATCTGGTTATTAAAAAACATATTTCTATAGAATATTTGACTGCTGACTGCTGACAAGAAATGTTTTGTATTATTAAAAAGTAGATAGTTTATTTGACAACAATGGAGTAAATAATGTGTGATCAACAAGAAACTTATATGAATCCAGTGTTACTCTGACCATTTAAAAAAAATTCTTTTAATATGATCAAGTAGTTATTTTACTCTGGAAATTCCTGTAGAAAAGTTCCTAAAAGGCACTGTGTACACTAAAACTGATATCAACATTTTAGTAAAGCTGGTAGAGAAAAAGTTAGAATTTCCTTTAGAAATAATGGCATTTTGCATAAAGATTATGTACACACACATGCATGTGAAAGTCATTGTTTCTGTTGATTTTACTTCAAAAAATGGAAAAAAAATCTCACATATAAGTTTTCAGTTTCGTTTTTTACTTTCATTTTCCTATTTTGTTTGCCGTGCAAAAACAAAATTAAACAAAACAAAAATTAATTGTAGTCTTCCAAGACAACAAAAATTTCATTGTGTTTTCAAGTGGTGTTGATCAGTTTGAGCAGTCTGTGTTTCGGAGGGAAAATCCTATTGTAAATGAAGAAGGATTTTTATGTTCTTTGTCAATGCCAGAGTTAACTGCTGGAAAGCTGAGGCCATGGGTTAATATGATACCTAGGTGGTTTGTGCTTAAAAGCAAGAGTGATGACTGTTTGCTTCTTAAAGACCTCTGATTGCCTGGCATCTTGATCGAAACCCAAACCAACTTGCTTTGAATGACAAATTGATTGTTGTGCGCATTTTTGATAATACAGCAATTTGTCTCCCTGGGTATAATACTCTCATCCCCCCTTCATTTATCAGTAGGGAATCAGCAATTCAACTCTTCCTCAGGCTGAGGTTTGGCACCGTAGCTGTGACACTCTGTTGCCCAGTTGCAGACTCTGTGGTGAAGATAACCCCTTCCCAGCATCATCTCTGTGTTGGTTCTTCATCATGCATTTCATAGCACTCTTTGGCACCTGCTGTATTACTTGTTTTAGAAATGTAAATACTTAAGTCAGCAACAGACAATAGAATTTTGTCTGTTCCTGAGATTTTTAATTTCTCATTGGAACACACAATTTCCTTTTCCTCCTTACTACTGTGCTCTGACTCTGTTTTCATCTTCTAATTTGGATGGCCCCAAGGTGTTGGTTTGGGCTTCAGCCAGCACTGCGCTCCAGTCAGGCCTTGAAGAAAATGGTCGATACACAATGAGAGTTCTATGGTCCTCTTGGTCTTAGCATTTGTAGTATAAGAAGTTCCAGTTCCCAGGGAGAAGTGTACATTTGTGAAATTCAAGATACCCCATCTGGTGACCATTTCATAGCAAGGTGCAGAACCTCTGGAGTTGCTTGTCTACCTCTTCTCTCATGATTGTGCTGTATTTCCTTCATCCCCAGAGTCTGATGGGTTTGGGATACAACTCTGTGTATCCCAAATAAGACACCATCTGTGTTCTGACCAGCAGAAGTCATTCACCAGCAGAAGTGGAGGGTGCAAAGAGATGGAAGACGCGGTATCCTTCCCCTTTCCGTGGTGATCGATCACAGATCTTTAACCATATTGAATAGCTGGGTGTTGCTGTCAGTCATGATCTTTCCATAGAAAGCCTACGTGTAAGAGAAAGCAGAAAAGCACACAGTCTGAGCAGGATATAGACTCTGATAACTTGTGAACACCATCACGTGCCGTTGTAGCCACAAGCTCATGGAGAGTTATTCCCTCTTGGCATGCAACAGGGCAGGGCTTTTCCACTGCTCACAGCTTACTGAGAAAGCCACAGCACATCTGTTCGGTGGCTTGTGCCATTGAGCATTCTTTGCATAGCCTGCCTGGATAAGCTGTCACTCTTGATTTTTAAAACATTTCACAACAGAGGATTATCCTAGAATGGAGAACCTCTTCTAAGCATCATCTGCAGAGGCCCCTCTGCTCACAAACAGTTGTGCAAGGCTGCCACCAGCATGTCTTATGTCAACAAGAGATCACATCCTCTCTACTGCAGCAAAGCACACTGGTGTGTCTACCGTCTGTCAGGCAGCTGCTGGCCTCTGTTTTGCATTTATTATGTCTCTAGATCAATGCTTTTATTCATTTTTCCATGCTGTCATTCAGGTTTTAGAGATCCTCCTTGGAAGTTCTCTTTTCTTCAGACTCTCCCTGGGAAATTGGTTTTGTTTATAGTTTTTCGAAGAAGTTGGCCTCCTGTTATGTTTCTCTAAATGTTAGACTTTGGCTGGGGATAGGAGAGGGAGTGTGTACACAAAGGTTCTCATTAGCCTGGGGATGCTGATTTCCTTAAGCCTCATTGATAGTCAACCAGGGAATGATCCAGAGCACTTAAATTTAGCTTGCTCCTCTGAGTCTCCCTTGAGAAGTGTCTGTCTCTTTACATTACCATTACAGATTATTGTGTTGATAAATATTTGTATTTATGAATACTTCCTTGTTTGCTTGATCTTTAATAGGGTGCATTTTTTCTGTTTCTTTTGCTTTATACTGTATGTTTTCTATGCTGAGCAGAATCCACCAGATTGCAGGAGTGGGCTGCTTTGTTAGCATTATTACATTTTGACTTATAGCTGCTTGCATTTTTAACCTATGAGTCAAGGAATTTCTATCACAAACTTCAATTAATATGTATCTCATCAGCGTAGAGTGTAAAAGTGATGGGCAGGCTTACAGTTTGTTTTAACTCCATGGTGCTATAGTGAGTTCAGTAACAATGTTCTCGGTTAGAACAGCCAGGGACATGGCTAGATGATGTTTCCAACAAACATTGTCCACAGCCCTGCTGCCACCTTAGTAGACTGGTCAGATTGGGAATACAAACAGCAAGTGCCGAAAGAGCTTTGAAAAAATGTATTTGTTTTTTCTATTTATAAAAGTTAAAATTAACAAAACAAAGTAAAAGCATGCCGTTCATTTCCCAATTACTGTCCCAGTTGCATATGCCAGTTGGTGGGTGATATTTGTGAATGTTATCATTCCCAGAATATACTTGTTAAAAAACCATTTCTCTATTTCTATTGCAGTGAACTATTTCATAAAAAACGGTACTGAAGATGTGTTACTGTGCGGCAATAGCACTGATGCAGGGTAAGTGCTTTAAAAATATCCTCACTTCTGGCTTGGTTTTGTTGCACTTTTTTTTTCTTCCTTTCTTTTTGCTATGTTTCCTTCAGTTCTGTCCACTTCTCAACAGCATAAAGTAGATATTTCAACTTCCTTGTATCAGTTTTAATAGGAGAGAGGATAATGACAATATTGTGCATAGTAATATAATTTTCTGAACTGCAGGGAAGAGGAGTTCGTGTGTGTCACTTATTCATGTCTAAAATCTTTAAGAGCCTTATTACAGTTCTTTTTCAATATGTTTAAATTTCTCAGAAAAATAACCAGTGAAAACTAAGTAATGGTTTGGCTGAGGGGAGAGTATTTTAAAGGAAATAAAGGAGGAATGGAAACAGAAAAGCTGGAGGGATTTAGACTGATGATGAATTCTTGGCTTTTCACAAAGGGAGACAACAACTCAACAAATGCTGGTCCCCAAAATAACATGCTGTGGAGGTGGGAAGGTACTCAGTTTTGAGTTGTGATCTACATTTGTATATAATATGTTTATAGACTATGCATGTTTCATTGTCTTATAGTATAAACAGTGAAGAGATCCAGAATAATTCCTGTGGTATACAACTTACTCTGCATGCAGGACTTTATTCATATTCCTACCATCTGTAGATGTTAACAGTTCCTCCTGTATCCAGTCCTCAGGGTATAAGCTCTTTGTCTAAGGGTGTGATTTTACTTGACAGGTTCTTGTGATCTTGATGGAAATGGAAGATGGGATGGAGAGAGTTGTGATCTTGTTTGGGCAGAGGATATAACAGCCTACAGTCTTTGCAGGGCTTCTTAGGAGTTGTAGGACAAGGAAGAAAAGACCTTTGAAATATACTGTGAAAGTATTTGAACCAGGCAGGTAGATGACCTAGGTCAAGTGAGGGGAAGGGATGAGATAATCTACTTATGGAGGGACATGTTTTGAGTTCGTAGAACTAAATGTGAACTAAAGACTGAAAAAAAAAAAGAAAAAAAAATCAGGAAGAACTTACGTGAAGAGAGGCATATATACCCAGGGAGATAGCAGGAAGATGTAGGGAAGACAAAATCTAAACTTGCTTATGGACAGGAGGAGGAGAAAAGCCATGGGATCCTGGAGAGAGGTGCTTTACTTTCTGCTGCTGCTATCTATGTTTGTATTAAATAAAACAAAGGGAAAGCTGAGGAGTCAGCCTTCCCTCTGCATGTCTTGTATGTCTGATCTGTATTGCCAGTCTCAGTTAGACTGTAAGCTCCTTGGGCAGAGGGCCATGCTTTCCTCTTTGTTTGTTCCACGGAAGGTACGGTGTCAGCATTCATTAATTAAGTGCTTTGTTGATTGTAATACATTGCATTTATCCAGGCACAGGCTGGATTCCAAGACTACTGGGATGTTTCCCGGGAATCCCAGGACTTGGCAATCTACCTATGCTGGTGGACTTCTGACTTTGCTAGCCAATAGACAACAGTATTGAGCAAATAATATTCAACACAGCAACAGTAGTTCATGAAATATTATCTGTTGTTTTTCCTGATGACCTGAAGCACAGTGGTGGCAGGCTGCTAAGGTCATGAGCAATGTCAAAAGGGTTGATTAGATTATACGTAGTTTGTGAGGCACAGTTTAGGGACTGCTGCTTTGGAATTGTCCAAATGGTGGGAAATTAAATACCAATCCAATGGAGTGTCTATATATTAGTAGCTGATACAGATCTAAGGGTTGGGTTCTAGCAAGGCATATTATCAAAACCACCTGTATTTCCTTCCCTAGAAAGTCAATAAATTGCAGCGTGTCAGCAAAAAACCATGACTGGAGAAAGCCTCCAATGAGGGCTCTATACCTATGCGAGAGTCACAGCCTGAAACAGCCAGGGGAGAACTTCCAGCTCTCGTGTACAAGAAGGGGAAAATGCCACTTCTGTACCTAGGATCCTTGACCTTGTTTTGATAAATACATCAAAACTAGCAGTGTTTGTGCCACTTTCCCTTTGTGTATCAGTTCTTTCTTCTTCAGCCTCTTCCTGTTTTAGTTAAGTATTTAATAGCACTGGATTAGATTTAGTTTTAAATGTCTAAAAATGGGGAATAAATATTCTTACTTACACTGTTTTTAGCTCAGAACTAGCAAGTAACAAAAGAAGTGATGCCAATGGTCCAGAGAAGTGATTCTCCCTCTTTACTCTGCTCTGATGAGACCTCATCTGGAGTACTGTGTGCAGGTCTGGAGCCCTCAATATAAGAAGGACATAGACCTGATGGAGTGGGTCCAGAAGAGGGCCACAAGAATGATTAGGGTGTTGGAGCACCTCTGCTATGAGGACAAGGTGAGGGAGCTGGGTTGTTCAGCCTGCAGAAGAGGAGGCTCCAGGGAGACCAGTACCTGAGGGGGGCCTACAGGAAGGCTGGAGATAGTCTGTTCACAAAGGCCGGCAATGACAGAACAAGGGCTAATGGCTTTAAACTGGGGAAGAGCAGATATAGATTAGACATTAGGAGAAAGTTCTTTCCAACGAGGGTGGTGGAGCACTGGAAGAGTTGCCCAGGGAGATGGCTGAGGCCCCTTCCCTGGAGACATTCAAGGTGAGGCTTGACGAGACCCTGGGCAACCTGGTCTAGTTGGAGATGTCCCTGTGACTGCAGTGGGGTCAGACTAGGTGACCCTTGAAGGTCCCTTCCTGCCCAGATGATTCTATGATTCTATGAGTCTATGAAGTATTGACTCCTCTGCTACACTTTGCACAGAGTTCGTGCCAATCATCCATTATTTTAAAGGCATGAAGGTAATTAGGAAGATGACCCTAAGGCCTCAGGGGACTTGCAAAGTCATGTATTCTCGCCTGTTAAGACAGAGATACCATAATTTACAAGCTGACGTATCTAACAGAGTGGAATTTGTTTTCTCTTTTTCTTCAATGGTCAAAACAAAGAGCAAGTGTGTTCGATAGTAAAACATGAAATCTGAATGTGTGGGCCCTTTTGGGATGCACCACAGTATCGGGGGAGGTGGATGCATCAGTTTGTGATTCCTCCATCTATTCAAAATGAAGTTAATGACAAGTGAGGATCATTTGGAAGTTGGGAACCCATCAAGGCAGCAGGAAGCAGGGCAGGGAAAGAGAATTGGTAAGGCTGTGTCTGAGTGTTCACAACAGTTTTGGAGTGTGCTTCTGCTCCCAATTTGGAGCTTGAATTTATCAGCCTTTGGGGTACACTGAGGACTCAAAGGAAATGCAGGGAAGGGTGGTGTCATGTGTGCATTCCTGGAGGGATTTGTTGTTAGAGTGAGGGATATCTGTGTTGTGGCCAGGATATTAAATCTCGAGGTAATTGGCAAAGCCATTTTAGTGCATTTGCAAAAGCATGTTAATGACACTCTGAGGTTTGGCTGGTTGCTGTTATTATAGAAGAATAAAAAAAAAACCCAACTATAAATAAATCTACTATAGCAATTATTAGGTGATGAGACTCAGATGGTCTTATGTGAGAGTGTGTAGTGATAAAGACTGCAACCTGAGCTGGAGTAGCAGGCCAAAATCAGCAGGGAAATGATCATCAGTGTATGCTATATCACAGACAACCTAATTATCTCCAAGGTGGGGGCTTTATTACATTACTAGGAGGGACTGTTTTCTGAACAAGCACCCAAACTGCCAATAAAACAGGAGGTAATGGACCTGGCTAATATTGATTCTAGTTCAGAAGGGATTTGGATAGATGTATGTCACTCAGCAGCAGCATACATGTCTCTGGTACTTTAACTAGCAACTGGAAGAAAAACACGTTTTTTTATGGTTTTAGGTATGCTCAGGCAACCTCAAGGAGATACTTTAAAAGTTACATTGTATTGACATGGTAGGAATACTGGGAAGATGTCATATTTCTTGTTTGCCCAAAAAATAACCTGCCTACGGGGTTCCCCATGTGGTGCCTTTGAAACTTTCTGAAATTTGAATTTTTTCTTCATTTAATCAAATAGAACTTTTATGTTGGTTATTATTCTGTTTATCCAACAGCATTTTTCTCCTTGATGTACTGCAAGAATTTGTTTTGTATTTACAAGGAACAGAGAGTCCCATGGAAACAAGAAGTAATGTTTGGAATAGAAGGAAAATCAAATGATTGTGATCAAAGATGTTCTTTGGCTCAAAGTGAATGCTAGTGACGCATGGTCGGTGTTTCCCATCAAGCACATTCAAAGCACTACATTAATGGAAAAATCCTCTGCTCTGTGTGTCACAGATTGGTCAGACACTGGAAGCAGCACTAAGAGCAAGGCTCTGTTAACAGGAAAAAGAAAAAAAAGTAGTGTATTCACAGAATTATTCATGTTTCTAGATGGTTTCAGGGTTAGATTTGGTTGTTATTTTGGATGTGGCAGCTCTGTGATTTGTCCAAGTTGGTTCTCTTTGCAATTTCAGCTTCTTGTATTTGATTTCATTAAAATAAATTTAGAAAGCTCAGATAGATAGTCTGATTTTCAAAGGGATTAGAAATTCTATAAATTCGCTTTTCAATTTAATTCCCAGTGTAGTAGCTTATCCAATTTGAACACCTTGTTTTAGCCCTGAGGATGGTCCAGTATATATCCGATACAATGATCCGATTTTACCAGATCTTAGCTAGGAGCAGAAGCTGAAACTCCTCTAGCCTTAGTGAAATCCAGTTTTAGCACCAAGTGGACTGTGCTTTACAAGGGCTGTAGAAGAGCAGGTGATAGCAAGTAGCACTGCATCACAGCCCTTTTGAAGGCATCTACCCTGTTGTATGAAAGAGGCCCTTGATGCCAAAATTACCACATATCCACAGCTGAGTATTTACAGTGATACTGCCAAAGGGAAGACCTGTAGTTGGACACAATGCTTTAGGGTATGCTCAGAGACCTACAGCAAGGACAAACTCCATCAGTCTTTGCTTGTTCCATCCAGCCTGGCCTTGAACACCTCCAGGAATGGAGCATCCACAACTTCTCTGGGCAACCTGTTCCAATGCCTCACCACCCTCACAGTAAAGAATTTCTTCCTAAAATCTAATCTAAATCTACCATCTTTTAGTTTAAAACCATCACCCCTTATCCAATTACTACTGCCGAATCTCATGCTTATGCACAGAGTAAAGACTTACAGGGGCTACAGTCGTGTGGAATTATCTGTCCATGAAAAAGGAAGATACATTTCAAATCTAAAGCATTTACACTTTTATCCTGTTGTAAGTTCACAGGGGTATATTTTCTGCTGTGCTTGTGCTGCTGTTTTTTCTTCCCCTTCTGCCTAAAGGTTTGGAAGAGCAAGGGAAACAACAAAGAAATTTGTCCATTAGGAGAAAGAGAAACAGGCAAGATGCTATCAGTGTATAGAGCAAACAAGCAGGAAAAAAAAGAGAAACTTATCTTCATTCTTTTCACTTTTTTACTTGCAACTGCAACATAGAGCTGGGCTTTCATAAAAGTGTGCATGTTTTAAGTCAGTTGTTTCCCTTTTGGATCTCAAGGTCAGACTGCTTAATTTTTTTTTTTCCCTTTCACATGATGTGTTCTGTATATTCAGCTTGTGGGCAGGAATAGTCTATGAGATCATCTTGACAAGGAAAGCACATTTGCATCGTGTCTGTACTGATATTACCAAAAAGACTAGTGAACAAGAAAGAAAAGCAGCCAGTAAAGCTACTTCAGGATGCAACAGGAAAACACCTTTGGCAACGGCATCCTAGTAACTGTTGCTATAGAAACTTTAGCTACCTTGATCCTCACTATGACCTTGATTTCTCTTAACAGGGTACATTAAAATAATGTACAGCGTGGGGTGAGATTCTATATGGTTTGGTAAATTCTGCTGTCACAAAACTTATTACATATAAGGGATGAAGGAAGCACTGTGCAGAGTAGCACTCCACAAAGTTTTTGAGTGAGTCCTCACTCTTTCTAAAATAAAATATCATCAAAAAAAGCCCTTGTTTCCTTTTGTGTTGTGGTATTTTACTAAGGTAATTAATACCAACATATAAAATTGCATCATATGCCTGTTTTCACAGTCACCATGAGTACCGACAGCAACATTTTTGTGGTAGGTTCTCCACGCCACCGTACTGTCAGCGTACTCCTTGTGGCATGTACAGCGATGCACCACTTTGATCTCTCTGAGCTGTAATAACATTCCTTTGCCTTTATGCACCCTCCACATGGTGATTTAAAGTCCCTTGCAAAGGCTTATCACTCCCCTCAAGGGTAGAGAAGAAACATGCGCCATACTGAGGAGCAGAGCTGCTATCAGATGCTTCCACCAATGCTACTTTGCACATCCCAGTGCTGCACCTCTCACCAAGCCCTTGGCAGGCGGAGAGGCTGGAACAATGTGTATGTCCTCCAGAAGAAGATGTCAAACAGCATGATTTCCCACAGCTCTTTGTCCCCTGACTACAAGCAAACGTACCCAGTAGCACAACCCCAGCTGTGCTGGAAATTGGGGAACTGCAGCAGAGTGTAATGCAAACAGCAGATTCTTTTATTCTGCTGCTGGCAAGCAGGACCATTGCAGTTCTAGGTTGCCTGAACTTAAATCTTTATTACTATTATTATTATTGAAATAATTATCATTATTTATTATTATAATCATCATAATAATTATTATCATTATTATTATTATTATTTCTACTTCTTGCCTTAATATAAGGCAGCCTCAGATTCAGGCGGTGTTGTGTTGGACAAGGAGGGGGAGAAGAGCCCTCTTGACTTGGTAGGTTTGCATTTCAGAAGCACAATCCATGGATGGATTGGTGTAAAGATGCTGCTCAGATATCTGAATTGCATATACGTATGCATATATGTACTCCTGGGAGGTGACAGGAATGGGCAAGGTCAGGAAGAACAACCTGTTGCAGATGATGTCTAGACCAGCCAGCTCTGTCAGGCAGGTCGTGGTCAGGACAATGCATGTTTAACTCGCTGCTTGAATGGGTCTGTCTCAGGGAATGGGCTCTTGGGGAGCTTTGGAGTGGGGGCTGTTGAATGGGACTGGTGTGTTCATAACACTTGCCAAATTCAGTCTGGAGGGATGTAGCTGGCTGATGGGTGGGAAAGGATGCAAAGGAAGTGAGGAAGGGATACAGTTCCCAAATGTGACTTCTTCAGATGTCACAAAAGTTAGGATATTTTGGAAAGAATGAAGTGTGCTTAAACTACCAGTACCCTAATGGCACCCTGATTAGTAAGCAAAATTAACTTATTACCAACATACAGATGACACAGCATACCTCAAATAAATTTAACTAGATTCTGATGTAAATCACATGAACTTTCCTGTCTACTCCCCATTCCTAGGGATCAGTTGTGTATTTGGAAGATCGTGTCTCTGGTTAAACAGCAGCAGCAGGGATTAAAACTAAATCCACTAATTTCTTAAGGATGGGTAATATTACTTCTTAGTCAAAGCTTTAATAAGCTCATCAGCCACATGAAAGAAGCAGACTGACTGTGTGCTACAGTCTTCATTAAGGACTAATCTGTCATTATGTTTATGATGATAAATTATTGACCTACGTTTCGTTTAATGAGTTGGAAGATCTGGTGTCTGAACACTGGGTGGTCAGAGTGAGAAGAAATGAGAGTTTGCTTACCTTGATGCAGCATGAAGACTGAAAAAGACACATTGCAGCAGGTGGGGTTCTTCCTCTCGTTGCCTGCATGTGTGCATGGAAGGGTCTGATAACACAGACAGAAGCCAGTGTTTTTCCATCTGCCTGAACAAGTAGCCAGTGGGGGAGTCTGAAATGGTTTTTGTGGATGCAGGTCTGTGGGATGCTCAGGTCAGTGGGTGCTCTGAGCTTGTGAGCAAGCCTGCTCATGAGCATCTCCTTCCCTTCACTCCTCCAGTTGCAGCTCCTGATTGATGTTGGCTCTTTATTCTGAGCTCTTATTATTTTTAATTTTTTTTTTCCTGTGATGTTTGGTTGCACTTGCTTACACTTCCTTCCTTCTGGATCATTGGCCCCCCTTGCTTTAAAAAAAGCAACCCTTCAAATGCTCTCTGACCCCTTAGACACATGGAGTGAGAGCTGCTGGGAGCTCCTACTCAGACCTGTCCAGCCTGAGTGTGCCTCTGCTCGTCCAATGTTGGCTCTTAAATAATAATCAATGGGGAACTCTCAGTCAGACCCTCTAACCATGATTAGTCTTTAATATAACAAAACAAGGAAGAGCAGAGGAAGGGGAGTGATTGAATAATGCCCTTTGCTGGGATGTTGATGCCTTTTAGCCCCTTTCTCCTACAGGCCCTGTTGCCCTTACTATCTACATTTTTTAAATTATTGCCCTGTTTCAGAATGGGTTGTTTTATCTTGTCAGGTAGGAGCAAATGTTAGTCTCAGAATATTTATCTGTTCCTGCTCCACCACTGCACAGCATGCTCTGCTTGTTTGGCTGCTGATCTCCTCCCTCAAAGCTAAGACAATGAGAAAACATAGAAAGTGCAGAGACAAGTGCTCAAGCCTGTCACCTAAAGGAAATATAAGCCTCTCCTTTGTGGACTAAGGACTTTATCATGAAGAGGCAGATTGAGGAGAAATGTACTGTGCACACCAACAAGCCTTGGAGGCCATAGGCTCCACCTGTCCTGCCAGGCTTTGAAACCTCACCATGGTGGTTTCCATTCCTCTGGAATTAGCCATGTGTCAAAGACATCAATTCTAAACAGTTCAGCACTCTTGGACTTAAGCTGTGACATAAGCAGGAATACTAAGGGGCCCTTACCACAATATGGTTTTGGTTTTTTTAATTTTTGGTGTGTCTGTGGTATGCACTTTATCTTCCATTATTGCTTCTTTCATAAGCACTTTGGTAAAGCAAGCTACAGTATGTGTCTTTGTAACCTAAACCAGATGTCGTAGCTGTCATTAGCAGCTGTTTGACGCTAACTCCTGGGAACACATGGACAACCCTCCCTGTATTTTCAGGGTCTGAATGTTACAATCCAACACATGGTTGCTTTACAAATCTTCTTTTATTGCACAACCCTATTGGCTACCACAGTCTGGATCAGCAGGTTACTTGGCTTGCCCAGATTAAACTCTCGAGCCAGAGCATTTTGTAATTATGCCCCTCAGCTACAATTCTCTGGCATTCCCAATCTGTGTTATTTAAAACAAAGCTGTTTCTTGTGTTCTTTAATTTCCTGTGCCAATGCCAGCTTACAATGGTGATTAGGGCCTGATGGATAGGTAGGTAGAGTGATGCTTTTAACTTTTCTGAATCAATGACACTAATTTTACTGTGATCAATTGAACAGCATCCTGTGAGGCTCATGTGGAGGATGTTATATTTATGTGGCTTGTTGTTGTTGCCCATCCCTGTGTATTAGAGAGTGCGATCTTGTGAAATGCTTCCCCGAGGTAAAAGAAACTGAAGAGTTTGCTAAAAAATCTGAAGGGGAATGCTTAATATTATACATCTGAAAAGCTTCAGCAAAATCTCGTCTCCTTAAAAAAAATCTTCAGAGGAAATGGTGTCAGTTGCAGAATAATATTCTCATGTGAGAATCTTACACCTAAATTTCTGTAGAGTGTTTTTATGGGAAGCAGCATTCTGTTTTCCTCTCAGTGTTTTTAACACGTTCCCACACCCTGTGGGTTATCACTCTGTCAGCTACAAAAGAGGGTGAGCAAGAGTAAGGAGTAAGATATTTTGTCTCAAGTGTCTAGCCTCCATAAGAAGGATCTGAGCTAACATTAATAGCATTTCTGAGCTGGAGTTCATGCTTTTTGTGGCTATAACACCCTTTTTGAATGATCTTACACCACCTGGACATAATATTAGAGAACCATGTATACTCACTGTGGAGTCACTCAGATCTTTTCACACCAGCAATCTATTGCTGAGTGGAAAAGGTTGGAGAGACACGTAAAAACAGAATGAAACATGAAAAAAAAAATACTACCTGTATTATAAACAGAAAATATAAGTCTGAGGTACCATTGCTGACTTTCAGTCAGAGGAGTTGCATCTCCATGCCCTGGGGCTTTCCATGTAGTTGTGGTAAACTACTTTGAGTAGATGCTCAAAAGTTGTTCAGCATCAAAATAGACTTTCCCCAAGAAGCGTCATTGACAATGAACCTAAGAGTGACTTTGTAACCTTTAATCTGGTGGTGCCGAGAGAGGTTCCTATGAAATTACATCTAAGTGCAATGTTCCTAATGTTTCCTTTCTCTCAGAATCTCTTGTTCAAAATAGTGAAGAAACCAAGAGGAAAGCCTTTCTCTCATATTAAAATTGCTGGCAAAATTTCCACTTTGCCTAGGCAGCTTATTCTAGATAAAAACTAATTTCAACCAGCTGCCCTGCCTAGGCTTAAGTTCACCATTAAAGTAATCAGCGTCAGGTTTCTAACAGCTATAGTCAGGTGTATTAGCCCTTAGTAACATCATTAAAATATGAGTGATGTTCTCCAGTTCTATGGAGCCACTTGGGATTGGTCTTTCATGGAAGACTAGGGAAAGGTTGCCCGCCTCTGGACATATCACTTAGTTTCCAGACAAGCACAGTCTGTGAATGCAGTTATTTTCTCATGGCCAAAGTAATGAGCTTTGTAAAATTTTTCATGTCCTCTCTGGGCGCGATGTTGTAACAGAAGCGAGCAGAAATGGTTTCCTACTCAGGAATGGAGAGGATCCATTTCTCAGAGCCCATGAACAGTGTCAGCAGCATATCATGGGCACTGGAGGCTGCCCGCAGAAACAGATCAGAAGCAGAAATCTCATGTCTCTATGGCAGGGAGTGACAGCAGATGCTGCCTTTGGGAGAGAGGAGATTTAATAAAAAGGCTGCCTCAAAAAAGGACATGGATATACAAGAGAGATTCACTGTGCATTTGCATATTTTAGGGGGAAAAGCTGAGATTTCTGCATTTTATTCTCTTCTAGCTCAGTAATGTTAGTGTAATTTTTATTCAAATGTGGCTCTTACCAGGAAACAATAGGTAGTCAAAATAGGAAAGGCAAAGAAGGAGGCATTTCTAGGATGGTAGGGAAAAAATTAGAAGTGTCTTTTTTTTTCCTTTGTGAGATGTAGTTACTATCATCTAAATTCTCAACTGATATAAACTAATTTGTGTCTACCTAAGGTGACAGAATCACTTATTATATTCTCACTTTTGTGTTACATTTAATTCATTAAACATCAACTGTTCTTTTTCATTTTTTATTGCTTTTTCAGAAGACTAATTCACACAAGTATATGCACGCATTTTGCAATGCTTCAGCACTCCTATTTTTCAGTGTTTAAAGCAGACTTACTTAAAAATTTGTGCTTGACTAATGATATTAAATTAAGCTTCTTAAATTGTTGCTGAATGTCTAATGTTGGTGGCTGACACCATAGATTTGTATAACTTCAAATCTATAGCAATATATTCTCATCTCCACATGCAATACAGGGTTGCTATCCTGTGGTGCAGAGATTTGGTTTGTATCAGTAAAAAATTAATATTTAAAAAAAATATCCCTGATTTTTATACTGCTTTCTCAGGAGTTAAATTTTTTTGTGTTTGTGGCATTTTAAAAATTATCTTTCATTATTTTTATTACTGCTTTGCATTTTGATTTGTGGCAGTATTCTGCTTTGATAAAAAATAGCAGTGGTTGAAAGACTCTGAAAAAAAGTTAAATTGTATGTATTTGGACACACTCTACATGACTCATGAAGTGTCTAAAATGGCTGGATTATACAGTAATCATCCTATCCAAAGGCAGTTCAGAAAAAATGTTGATTCCTCCATCTGAGAGGCAGAATATCAAGCTCACTGTCTGCCAGGATGGAGGTGCTGCTCTGTTATCAGAACACTGCCTGGAAGTTGGTCTTTCTCAGTGTCTCTGATCTCTGACAAACGGCTTTCACAATCCCCCTCATTCCAATCATCCCCAGTTGTGTCAGCTAGAATTTGCACCAAATTATAACAGATACATCTAGATCTGAAGCATAAGGAGAACAGAGATATCTGTCACTACTGCCAGTTCTGCTGAGATCTGTTCCTTATAGTTAGGTGGTTCCCACCTAATAAATTCCCAAATACTGTTAGACTCCAGGACACTGGCAACATCCTTCATCTCATATTCTCTTCCCATGATGCATACAGCAGTAAGTCTTTGCATATTGCTCTGTATCTTCAGTTTCTGATGGGGCATGTCTTATATTTGGAAAGCAGCTTGTGATATGCAAGATATATGTGTGATATTTTGACTAATCGTATCATACCATTCCAGGAGAAAGGGAGGCCCACTGACCCAGGTTCTCTTCTACCTTGCGTTTCACCTAATGATGTGATTCAGTACACACAGGTTTCTGGCATATGGGGCTAGAAAATGATTGTAGAGAGTCTCAAAGTTTAATGAGAGACAGTGAAAGTAATGCTGTCTGCATGCCGTTTAATATGTGGACCTGCAGGACAGGAAACATTTTCCTGGCAGAAACAAAAAAAAATGTCATGACCCCAGACTATGGCAGTGAGTGGAACAAAGTGGAACAAAGGAGGTTTCCTTAGCTTAAAGATTCAGTCCTTGCAGAGGGTGAGTGCAAGGTCAGGTGTAGTAGGAAATTGGGAAAGTACTCGGATGGCACATGCTGATGTCATCCACCCGGTGTCAGACTATGTAACCGGAAAAGCAGGTTCACCATCACAGTATTACCCACAACTGTAATAGGAGACACCAAGATTATTACACTTAATTAGGAATAAGTGCCAAGAGAAATCATATATAAGCACTAAAGTCCAGTTCAGATACCTAATTCCAGTCTGTTGCAAGTATCTGAAATGCTGGGTGCCCATTTGCCATATGCAGCTATGGTTACCATTTCCCAATTTCCCCTTTTGAAGGGAAAATAAGATTTCAAATATCTTTGGTGTTGCGAAGGTAGCTGTCTCCTGTGTTTTTACCCAGTGAAGGAATTTACCATTGAGGGTCTGTGCTCTTAACCCAGCCTATTGGATATGTTCCCTTGGAAATCACTTTCTCCATGCTGAAGCTGTCTGTGATGCATTGAATGTATTGCCTTTCATGTTTTGCAGCACATGCCCTGAGGGATACATATGTCTGAAGGCCGGGGAGAATCCTGACCATGGTTACACAAGCTTTGATACTTTTGGCTGGGCCTTTCTCTCTTTGTTCCGTCTTATGACTCAAGATTATTGGGAACGTCTCTATCAACAGGTATGAGACTGTTTTATTGCTCTAAAATATATAAAACAAACACATCACTTTGTTACAGTTAAATATCTGTTGGGTAATTTACCTGAATCTAAATGAAGTTCACCACTTCATAAAGGTCATCAAGTCACCACTTAATGATTTTTTTGGTGGCTGGTGTAACATGAACTAATCTTTTGAGTCCAGCTCAAAAAAAAGGACAAGAGAAATGTCTGTATACTTGGCATATCTGTTTTTGCAAGGCATGATGATGAAGACAAATTCAGCGATGGCTGAATACTTTTCAGTTCTGCCTGCTGCAAACCTGCAAAGTTTTCCTCATAGACTCCTGAGAGCCAGAGATGTGGTGGAGTCAGAGTCAACTTACAGTCGCATGCAAGGTGGTCTGCTAGTAAATGCTCATTTTAGCATGCATTTCCTGAAATGTATGCAAACTCTGAAGAACTAGATATGATAGTTTGGTACTGAATTACACTGTCTGTGCATGAAGCCACTGAAGATTAACTTCTGCATCTCAAAATTGCCAAAACTAAACGTGCTTGTAAGGAAACCAAAGGTGTTAGTGATGATGAATAGTACTTTGAAGGTACTGAAGTAGATCTGTAAAGATACCAGGGACTTCAGCTTCACATGCAGCCAGTTATCCAATTTAATTTCTGGAAAATGTGAAACAATTAAATTGAATATTCTTAAAACAGCTGTATTTGCTTACTTGGCACAGAGCTACAGATACAGCTCTGGAAGGCTGAAACTGTATGGCAAATAAGGGTGAACATAACTTCCTTTTATTATTTGACCTTGTAATATCACACAGTAGTTTCTATCACTCGCATCAAGTCATTGACCATGAGACACATCTGCTCAGCCTGCTACCCTAAACTGCAATTGTGCTTACAAATCTGGTGGAGCACCAGACAATACAGTCAGCTGCACCCAAGGTTTGGTTCTTCTCATCCTGAAGCAGATGTCTAAATAATGTTAGATGAGTTGAACCCAAAAGATACTTTTAGTATCTTTTTCTCCCCACAGTCTGTGAAGGACCTAAACTGTAGACATCTGAAGGGATATAGTATGAATCCGCTTGGAAAGTTTCTATGCACTGGACAAAAATAGATTGAGCTTTGTGGGGGAAGCTTTCACTGCAGCTGATTGTAAGATTATCCATTCGCAAAGAAAACCAGCAGAGATACTTGGTAAAGAAGAAAAGCATTCTTCTTTTAAAAATAAATTCTACTGCAAGGCATGTAATTTTTGAGCAAGGTATAAAAACTTACTTGTGTGAAGTTTATTTCCTTGCATGTGGTTGTTGTTTGTCATCAAAAGGACTCTGGGCTAGTAACAAAGGCTGAATTCAGTTATATTGTAAGTCTAAGTTTTTTTTAAAAAATAATTAATTTCTTTTTTCCTCTTAAAAAACATTGTAAAAAAGTGCTAGTGATTCTATTTTCATGCTTACAGACTCTCAGATCTGCTGGGAAGATCTACATGCTTTTTTTTATGCTGGTCATCTTTCTGGGCTCATTTTATCTGGTCAACCTGATTCTGGCTGTTGTGGCCATGGCATATGAAGAGCAGAACCAAGCCACTATTGCTGAAACAGAGGAGAAGGAAAGAAAGTTTCGGGAAGCGATGGAGATGTTAAAGAAAGAGCAGGAGGTCAGTAAACTATGTGACATGACTAGCCTTGGGTAACTTAAACAGGTGGTACTTTAAAATTCACATTCTCTTTTATTTTATGTCTATGTGATAATCAAAGTAAGAGTTTGCCTGAAAGCAGCTTAATGTTTATTTTCCTGGACAGAGTTATTACAATACTTTCTAAAAGAAAAACAATGTTTTTTCCTACTAGGATTTGGGCCATTTAGGGTTTACATATCCAGAGTACTGCTGGTTTAACTGTACCACATATGGCAGCAGAGGAAATTATATGGGTTGGCATGTGAGATATTTTAATGATGATATAACTACATCTGCATTTGAGCACAGAACAGCTATTTTGGTAGCTCAGCCATAGCCCCAGCTGAAAATTCTTCCACTGCCACTTCAATTTGTGTTCATTTTCTCACTGTCTCATTCAAATTGCCATGAATATCCAACTCTCTAATAATGAAGATAAAGATGTAGGATAACCTGTTTGCCGCAAATGCAACTTCATTCCTGAACAAGTAAATGAGCAGATCTTGAAGTTAAATTTTGCAAATTATGCAAAGGATATGGATTTAATGTTATGTCATGCATTTAAACAAAACGGGGGGGCAAATGCTGGATGTAACCATAGAGCCTTAATAGCCCTAGTTAATTTGCCTGTGGTTTCTGTGGGGTAGAAAGCCTTTATTAAACAGCCAAAGAGAACTTTTTAGGTGCTATGAACAAGAAGACAATAAGAAAATTAGTCTGAAATAACACGTAGCACAGTAGTTGAGAGACATAAATCCTTGATACACAATATAAACTAATATACATAATTTTCTTTTGGGTACATCTAGCTTCAGTGTCTAATCCAAAGCCCATTCAAATCCTTGGAAAGAAAATAGAAAACAAAATTCACCCTTGACAAAGTGCTAGTAGAGGCTTATAGATCATTTAAGTCCTTTTAAAGATCCTCTTTGCTGGTTTAAGTAATAGGTAAATGCAATTTAGTCTGTGTACAGGCATTTTAAAAAGAGTAAATTTCTGCCATAACCTAAGGGAGCAAACTGAGTTCCAACTTGTACCTGTTTTATATAAATTTTCATGTATTTTGACTCCAGCTGAGTTGTTCCTAATAACAGTCAACTTTGGTGCCCCAGCTGTAATTAAAGATATTTAAGAATTTCCTTTTGAACGCTTTGGTTTTAGTTAAGCCTGTATGTACACACACACACACAAAGGAACATTAAGACCTGAAAGTCAGAATGTGTCAAAATGAAAGTTGCTCATGAAAACCTAAATTGTTCCCATTTGTCTATATGCTTTTTAGCATAGTCTTTTCTTCAGCCAGCCATGTCTCATTTTTCCTGTGTCCTGTTCAGTACAAAGGGTGGACAGTGCATGACTTGAGCAGCATTTCGCTTTCTCATCATTTGTTCTGTAGCCTTAGGCCAGCTCAGGCAGACTTCCCGACTCAGGCATTCAAAGATTGCTTCAAAGACAAAAATGACTAACGTCCTCAGAGGTTTTTCAGTGCCTCTTGTCACTGCTTAGACTCTGTGTGCTTCAAAAATACTCATTTGTATTTGCAGTACTCCTGGAGAATTACACTAATCTTATGGAAAGGAAACTTAGGAGTAGAGCGATTGGAGTCCATCGTGTTCACCAGTGAAGCCCAGTCATTCTGGAAATCAACTCCCAACATTTCAAATTAGACATCTGGAAGAAGAGGCTCAGGAAAGTGAATTGGGTAGCTGCACCATATAGCTTTCAGATGTCCTTCTCGAGTGTCTTGCCCCAGTCAGAGCTACTCAGTTTTAATAATCTTGCTCTCCGAGCCTTTATTAAGATGTTTGTTTTGACTTTCTCACTGTACCGCTAAGTTCTTGTGGTCCATGATCCCAATGCCAAGGTTCATATGAGCTAGGCTTTTCTACCATCCTTCACCCACCACCTATCCCATATGTGCATGGTCCCAAACTCCTTTCTTGTCCTGGGAGCCAGGGTGGAGAGTTATGGCTTGCAGTGCCTGAGGGGCAGGACAAGGTCTGTCCAGAGGAACCCAAGCAGAAAGAGTAGATAGGCAGGACATGGGGGCATCCTCCATGCCCTGAGAAACAATTTAATCCAAATCCTTTTTCAACAACTGAAAAAGGTATGCAGGGCATATTATTTCAACCCAGGCAATAGGTAAGAAAACGTTAAGAAAATGAAAATTAGCTTATTTTGCATTAAGAGAACAGCACACTTAGTAGCACAACAAACAATATTTTCTAGATCAATAAAATATGACGATGATCAGAAAGGAAAACCGAAAATCTTCAGACCATCTTTTACACTGTGCGGTACAGAGAGAGCACAAATATAATTGATAGGCCTGCTTGGGGACTATCAGTCAATTTGCACAATTGGTCTAACACATTCCTAAACCTGAACTTAACACCAGAAGACTTGCTGAATCTTTATGAAGAGAAAGCACTTCAGCGTAGCAATTAAATCAATTGACTCGGGGAGAAAAAAAGAAACAGAAAAGACTGGTGTCTGAGCCCTCCTCCTCTCTGCTCTAAGCAGCTTGCTCATGAAAGATATTTCCCACAGGAATTAAGTTTTGTTGTGCTCTCAGCTTGATAGAGCTGCCGCTACCCCTTGAAATACATGATTGATTCTTTACACGACTGTTAAGTGCCTTCACTTTCCTTGGACTGATGCCTGTGGGAGGAAGGGAGTATTTTGCTGCGGAGAGCTGATTGCCTGTTTGATTCTAGTGGCTTACAGACAATAGCACTGAGGATTCATCCATTTCTCCTGTTCCTGGAGAGGCTTTTCTTCCTTTTCTTTTTTTTTTTTTTTTTTTTTTGGTAATTCACTCGCTTTATGTATTTCGGCTGGGGGCTCTGCAAATGGGCTTGTCTCCAGGCCACCTCCAAATCTGACCCCATGCTTTGTGCTCAGAGCCCACTCGCTCCTCCTGCCCGCAGCAGGGATGGGGACCCGGTGCGCTGGCGTGGGCTGCGGCTTCCTCCCTGCATCGATTCTTCCTCACGGCTGCTCATTTCTTCCCAAGGCTCTGGCTTTGTGCGCTCTCAGGCTTTCACTTTTAGCTTCTGCTGGGTTTCCAGCGGTTGGTCCTTTATCAGCCAGCTCCTGCAGCGATCCCACCAGATAGCCAGCCCAGCGCTGAAGCACACAGCGAAGCAAAGTCCGCCTTATCTCCGGTTAAGCCCATAGTTTTTTCACTTTGCATCCCTCATCATAGCTGCCTGTGCTGCTGCTCAGGATAGGTGTTTACAAAAACGTGCCAGCTGAATTGCCTGCTGTTCCTCACATCCCTCCCATGATAGGGGAGGAAAAATCACAGCAGCCAATTTGGCTGCCCTCCTGTCCAGCTCTCCTGGTCCAAGGAGATGAAGTCTGCGGTCCCTCAGCATGAGATTTTTTTTTTTTTTGTTAACTGGCACCAGAAATGTTTCTCCTGAGATGCATGCGGAGTGTCCACCTGCAGGTGTGTGCACACAGGCTGCTCCTCTTGCGAAATGTCAAACCCTCTTGTGCATGATCTCTACATGGATCACATTGCTTTATACAGCCATTCCTGATGCTGTCATAGGATCTGGGTGGCCAACCCGCATGTGTGCATTTGTACTGGGAACATCCTACTTGCTTATTTTCCTGCGCCTAAATGTAAATGTTAGAAACAGGTTAAGACCAGTTCCCACCACGTGAAATACTTTTATGATTACTGCACCACCTGAAATTTTAAATTTATCTTCTATACAACCTTAAAACTTAAAATAAAAAATAATTGCTGAGCAGAGTAATTATTAGTCCTCACTGAGATCCTTAAATAATAAATTTTACACCTTCTACCATTTTCTGCTTTAGGCATTAGCAGCTAAAGGAATTGATTCAATGTCACTTAGTTCATTGGAAATGTCACCTTTGGCATCCAAAAATGCCAAGGAAAGAAGAAATAAGCGAAAGAAAAAGAAATCTTTGGGGACAGAAGAGTATGGGGAAGACACAAGGAATCCCAAGTGTGACTACGATGATGGTCAGAGGAGAATGGTAAGCCATAGTCTGAAACATCACTTCTTCCGCACTGCACTTTGCAGACCAGGCTCTGAATAGGCAATTAAAGCTGAAATTTTCAGCTGAAGTGAAGAATTAGATATTTAATATAATGACTGACCTGCAGATAACCTGTTTCAGAACAGTGGAAGGAAACATATTACCACTTTCTTTTCAAAATGAATTAAAAATGCCCATTAAACATTCTTATGAATCTATTTATTTTCAAATTTTTTTTTCTTTTTTTTTTTTTTTGCTTCAAGATTACCCACAATCTGGTTTTATTTTCTTACTTTAATTTCAGTCATCTGATTATATCTATCCTATCCCTGCTAGAGATAAAAATATTCTTAGAAGAAACCTGCAAATCTTAAAATGAAAAGCGAGGAGGAGAAAAGGAGGAAACTTGTCTCTGAGGGCTTTTATAAATGCTATACAAAGATGTTATTAAGATTTTTATATTCCTTTGCTAGTTGCCTTCAAGTCAAAACTTTCTGGCACATGTTTCTACTTTCTATTGCAGGGAAGAAAATAGAGACTGTTGTTAAATAGGGTTTTATGTAAATGTTACTGACATGCATGAATATGAATCTGCACATGCTGTATGTATCAAATGACCATAAATAACTTCAGATAATTTGTCTTTGCTTAACTGAGGGCAAAGTTTAAATCAGTTTATTTTGTTTTTTTGAATAGCCATGTAATGGGCTAAGTCTCTTTATATTTTGTTGTCAGTGAATTTAGGGATATTTGGCAGCCATAAAAAGCTCATAGAAAACATGTAAGTGATGTAAGTAAATGTGACCAATTAATGACTCCTCAGCTCTCAAAATTTACACAGAGATGGATTTCTGTAAATTACATGCATTTTTTAATCAAATAGTTTTTGTTGTTGTCTCATTGGTGAAGTGGGTTGCCTTACAAATTACACCTTTGTTAAAGCTGGAATTGCTCTTTAGCTTCATTCTGGATGGGTTTCAAGACACCACATACCAGAATAACTGTGGATTGGAGCTGTTCATTGCCAGTTTGTTTCTTAGATTAATATATCTTGTTTTCACTTTTCACCCCTGGATGTCATATGCATGAGAAACATGGGAGAGACATTTCAAAGCTTATAGTAAATCTTCTCTGCAAGGCTGTGTCTGGCATGGTTGGAGGGAGTCAGGCTGAGTCATCATTCAGATGCAATCTGAGCAGCTGGAAGTGTGTTGCCATCAGAAATCAGTCTCAATGACTCTGCCATGGAAACCCAGGCATGAATTTTTGACCGGTTAAGATTTGGTAGCAATCCAAATGGGCTGTTTTTAGTCAGAAGGGGCCTGGTTTCTGTACTCTTCTTTGTACCAGTGTCACAAAATAGCATCATTACGTAACTCAGTGGTGTGAGCTATGGTGCGAAATTAAATCAGGCTTCATTTAGTTTATCTGGTTTGTGGATGCTGTGGAGATCTGACCTCTCTTCATATATACTTGGCTCATGAGAAAGTTCTGAAGAAGCTGAAAACTCTGTACAGGCCATAAAATCAAAAGTATGTTCTGCCTAAATGCTCTTATTCCAATAATTTCCTCTCCAGATATGAGGGAAGGGGATAGACTTGAATTCCTTATGCATTTTCTGAACATCCTTTTTACTCTCCCAGGGCTTAGGTGTGTTTAGTGCTTGGCTATCTCTTCCTGATGCTCTGTCAGAGTTGCACTCTCACGAGCTGATGTCAGAGTGGATCGTCAAGGCTGAAATTTGGGTATAAGGGAGACTTCGGTTACCTACCCCTTAAAGCAGCCATATGCATTGGGATAATCATTCTACAAACTAATAAGCCATATCCCTCTTCTTGCTCTTGCTTTTGTTGTTTTAGTTTTGTTTGTTTTTTCCTTTATCACCTTCTTCAGTCGTATTCTGCTTCTTCTTCTTCCCTCTTCTTCTCATTTTCCCTGCAGTTCATTTCCTGCCCTGTTTCTTTATCTCTTCTTCTCCCACTGCAACGTTCCTTCCCTAGCTGTTATGAAGATGTGTGATAATGCAGTAAACTGGAGCTGGATGCCCTTCCCCGCTCCTGTCTTCCACTCCTTGTGCTGCCTTCCCAGGTGCGTTGGCACTTACCAGTTGGGGAGGGAGTAGAAGCAAAGGGAGCATCACACTGTGAGGCAAATGCCACCTTGACCCTTCCTATTTCAGTACATCTTTAACTATCAAGTAATAGAGAAATACCTAATGGCTAGGAATGACTATTCAACCTTAACTTTGCGAAGGTTGAGTACGCGTAATTAAGTCTTTCTCTGAACCACTTGATTTAAAATGGAACTTACTGCTCTCCCCAGACCTTCCTCGCTCCTGAAAACATGTTGCAAAATGTTGTTTCTCTTTCCCCTTTTTCCTTTCTGGGGGTTTCTAGACTCTCCTTGGCCTTAGTTATGGTCCCAGTGCAAACTTGGTGAAGCGCAGAACCAGCCACGGAAGCATATTCAGTTTCCGACTCCGTGGTAGAGACACTGGCTCCGAAACAGATTTTGCCGATGATGAGATCAGCACTGCTGGGGAAAATGAAAGCCACCGGGGCTCTCTCTTAATTCCAAGATCTGGGAGACGTCCAAGCGTGCAAAGTCAAGTGAGCCATAGTTCTCACCCTACTTCTCCCAACTACACCCAGACGGGCAAAAGGAACAGCTCAGTGGATTGCAATGGTGTGGTTTCCCTGATAGGAGGAGGCACCGGGGCACTCAACCCAGACCCTACTTCTCCTGCAGGGTTACTGCTCCCCCCAGTTATTATGGAAAAACCTGGGACAGGCGACCTGGTGAGTACTTTATGACTTTTGTATGTGATTCACACTCTTGTTTCCTTCTAAATGTTGTTGGAGTTTGCTGTAATTGATTTACATGATACACATTCTACAGTGAGAAACCCAGACCCACCATCCTAGGCAGGGTGGGAAGACAACAGGCTAATTCACACAGCAACGTGTCTCTTGTGGTGCATAAGAGAGGGTCATGACTTCTTCTGACACTTACCCTTAAGAGCTGGCTGGAGGCATATAGCTCGAGTTTGATATGAATTTTCTTTTCTTGTAGGGGCATTTTTTCAAGTTTGTTTCTTTTGATGTTTGAACATCTGACATTGTCCAGTGGCTAGAAAATAATGTTTTAAAAAAGATTTGGTGTGAGTCTTAGCGTCTTGAGGCTGTGTTTTCTCCCACCGGTTGCTATATGTTTGCATCTAACCTCTAGTCTTCTGTGCAGCTACTTTCTGAGGGCTGTCCTTAAAGTCCAAAGGTAGCTCCCAGAAGGGTTTAGTATCCAGTTCAAACACCACCCAGGAAAGATGAGGAGATGATCAATAGACTTCAAGTCATTTGCAGATTGCCAGGATCTCTGTTGCAAAGCACTACTGCTGCAAAATATTTAATAAGGTTGTAAATAAGATTATTAAGACTGATGCCATTAGGACCCAAGCATGAATTCACCTGGAAAACCATGGAATGGTGTTTTGGAAACAGCTGCTACACAGGAAGGGCAATTTGGAGAGGTTGCCTGTCTTATATGTTAGGAATTTATCTCTTTTCATGTACATATATTTCGTGTAGATGGAGCTCGTTACTCTCAACAGCCTGTAAAGCAATGGAGAACTAGTCACTGCAGTCAGTATGGGCAGGATTTATTTCATCTTAGTGTTCTGACCCTAAAATGGGTCAGAACAATCTCTCTCCATAAAAGTGCCCCTTTTTGTTCACTTTAACTACAAGGGGAGACCAAGGTTAATAACTCTGTATTGCATGTCAGGTGAGATGAAACCCATTCAGAGTAAGAAGGTGCCAAAACCAGGTTACAGTGGTGGAGAAATAAGCAAATGTGATTCTGACATGTATTAGGCAAAGTATTTCCTGAAGAGAAAAGTGAGTGAGATGGATTGCAGCCGCAGTGTCAGATTATCAGTAAATCAAGAAGTAGCTTTTCTTTCTCTAGAGCCAGGCAGCTTCTTCTATTTCAAGTTTAGGATTGAATTTTTTTCCTCACCTATCCGGGCATTCCCTGTAGTCCTGCAAATAGACTCTCACACTGTACGTGAGAGGGAGGGCCTGTGGTGTGTGTGGGAAGCTGGGTGGGAATTATCTGTTTTGTTGACAGTTTTGAGGCTGTTGATGCTTTTTCAGATGTTCACACCTTTGATCATTTAGGACTTTGCTACTCCCATTTCTACTCTCTGCAGACAAGGAGAAACAGTCTTGAGAGTAGTCTTTAAACAGCTGAGCAACTGAAACACTATTTGTAGATAGTGGAGCTTTATTGAACTTAGCTCCGTGCAAAATAAGCTGTGGGTTGAAGAAACTGTGGGAGAAAGAGTTTCTGCACCTCTTTTAAAAAAAGAAATAAAATAATCTGAACCAAAGTGAAAGTCTTCAGTAGCTGAGCAGCGGATGTCCCCATTTTCTGTGTAAGGAGAGCAGCTCTGCTGGCTGATGAGGCTCTCCCTGCTGCCTGAAAAAGCTTAACAAAGCATGCGAGCACTCAGCCTTTCACAAGAAATATTGGTCTTTTACAGGATCGGGCCCTGAGGTGACTGGGAGGCTTTGAGATCTGCTGGCATTTCTTTTCATTTGCCGGCTTCCTGCCTTTTAAAAAACGGATGTTGAAAACTAAATGGCCTGGGTGGGTGAGCTCACTTGGCAGTTCCCTGGTCATCTAGGAAATAACAGCCAGGCACTATAGTAACAGATGCTCGTTCAGTCATGCAATGTGAAGGATGTTGTGTCTTCTGCAAAACAGGTTTGGTATCTAATCTATCCAGAAAATGTGAGCTGGAGTTAAAAGCTAATTGGCAAGAAGCCCATTGCTGTACAGATGTATCTGCCTCAGGAACTATAAGCATTGGGCAGAAACGTGCAGCTTCAGCTGTGGAGCATGGGCAAAAGGAAATAGCAAATCCAACACCTCGGTGTGCTCGGAGATAAATCAACATGCTTCTGGGCTTTGTGTTTGATTATGTTCACCTTTTTCTTGTTAAAATTTGAAGTTGAGTTTGTTCTTAGAAGCTGTGGCTTGTTTTTATAGTCTTGATAACGTTTGGGGGAGACAAAAGAAAGATGTTGCAGGGGAAAGTTGTAGTTACCTCATTAACCCCACTGACCCTGCTACTGCTGTTTATTTTGTACAAATGTAAGCTCATGGTGAAAAAGAACTTGCTTGTGCTATCTGAAGAAGAGATGAAGAACCAGTCCATGAAAAGGCATCACTGGAATATGCATTAAGCCTTGACTTGCAGTTTCCTGAGGTGTAAGTGTGGTTTCACTCATGTAAACACAACATCTGAGTTGATGGAGCTGGCAAAACACATTTTAGGCACCTCTGTGATGCTCAGTAGCATCAGATGACTGTAATGCAGATCTGTCTGATTGCTACCGAGGAGGGACACCATTGAATTTTGTTTTGGCAAAAAGCTTGGAAGAGCATGTATGATTTAAAAGGCAGAATAAACATCAAATGAGACCTGACCATCTCTGGGTTTGAGTTTCCAACTTGCAGCCCTTAAGCAGACCATGGTTTCAGTAGATGATTTCAAACTGGGCCCTCCTAAGGTTTATGGATTGTTCTGTTGTGTCTTGGTGTTTCTTAGTTAAGAGGTGAGAGTAACATCTCCCTTCACAGGGTATTGATCTGTTTGAAGGGAATTGTATTACGTTAACGAGCTATTATCTGGAGCTCAATTTATCTATGGGGTCTGAGGAGGATGAGTAAGCCTGTGGTTGTCAAGAATTTCTTGAATGTTAAGATATACACATGACAGCATGCCCTCTCGCCTCCTAAAGCCAACTGGAGCCTTTTCTGTAACTCTGAAGGGAAATCTCAAGGCTTTTAGTTTAGCCTGACTTTCCAAATATTTTGGAGATTAGAAGCGGCAGAGAAATGGACTCAGGACTGAGGAGATGGCTGTTTGCAAGTGGCCTATTAACTGGTGGTCCCCACTGCTTTGCTCTCCCTGGGCCACCTGCTCACCAGAGCTCACCATCAGCCCAGGAGCAGAGAGGGGCCACCCATAACACAGTTTTAGAATGGGCTCAGGTTGGAGTTATCTGGGGTCTCCATCTTGCACATACAGCCTTTCCTGAAATTTCTCTAGGTCGCACATATATGCTTTTTCTTTTTGGAAACTAGAAATGGTAAGTATTGGTATATTGACAGGAGTGAAAACTAGAGGGGCGTAAGCCCTTAAAAAAGGCTAGGCTGTTTGTCAAGGTCCCCAATTAAGGATGTAGAATCTTATCTCTAGATAAACTTTTGTTTGGTCTTTTTCATTAAAAAAAAAAAAACCACAAAAAAACCTTGGCTTTTGTTGCTGCTAAGCATAAAACTGTTTTGCTGACCACATTGGTGTGAGGTTTTCTTGTTGACCCTAGAATCGCCCCGAGGTAAAATTTCTTTTTTTTCCTTCTTGCTTTGCCACAGGACTGGTGTAAAGGGAATGTGTTAGCAGTTTCCATGTTCAGAGAAAAGGTCAAAAAAATAAGTCATCTAAAAATCGCTGCCAATAAGTTACGTGGGCAAAAGCTCACTAGCCCTCTGCTGCTGTCACACACAGATTTGTCACTGCGGCTCTAGTTTCTGCTCATTTCAAACTTTATTTTCGCACATTCTGAGCACAAATTGTTCAGATTTTGCACAAATATTACAAGCTGCTCCCATTTACAGCGCATCTCTTTAAATGATTAAGCATCCACAAAATTAAACAGCTTCTTTTTAATACTGTGTGCTATTATGGTCAACTTCAATCTCATTAAATATTTGTGCTAGTGCCTCATGGGTCCATTGTTCATGGTGTGGCCTGTCCACCTCTTCTTATGCTTGAAAAGCTTTTTACTGTACAAGGAAAATTAAACCTGTCCCAGTTCCCAAATGTGGTCTTTAAAATGCTACCACGTATAAGCCCATCTTCACGTAACAGTTTTGACATAGCTCAGAACTGTAGGCACTCAGAAGAAAATAAATCTGCAGTGTTATGTATCCTCATTTACATGTAAATTACTGAATGGTATGTTTGTCCCTATAGAATTTAACGAATACAAAGGAGAAACATTTCCAGTCAATCAGGGAGCAACACAAATAATATTGTCCTGCTGGAGGTGTCTATGTTTAGCTCCATCGCAATTTCTCATCTGGATCCTAAGAAGACTCTTGCATAAATGTAGGGACTGCTGTTATTTTTACGTAATTTCTATAGAAATATAAGTATGATGAATAACAGTGCCTGTGTGTATTCTCTCTGTAATAATAGCCTTTATGATGCCTTGTTTGTCCAGTTCCTGGAACTGCTGTCTATCTCAGAGTGCAAAACCTGCCAGTTGCTTGCATGACTATTAGTTATCTCTATTCTAAAATAAGTAATAATAATAAAAACACTCACATATCTATTCTTTACAAAGAACAAAAACTAATGAGGTTCCCTAAGTAACTTCAATAATTTTAAGCAATTCAATTTTCTTTCCTGGAAAAATACGTTATAGTAAATGGCAAGCTGACTATGTGACAGATCTACTGCTCTGTTGGGAAAGAGAACATGTTCTCCTGCAAGAGCACAGGAGTATTCCTTATAACCCTGCACTGCCTGCCATATACTGTGTCCTGGCTCTGGAGATGAACCTCCACTGTGTGCCTATGGCTGAGCAGCTGGCAGGGAGCATTGAATCATAGAATGGTTTGGGTTGGAAGGGACCTTAAAGATCTCCGAGTTCCAACCCCCCTGCCATGGGCAGAAACACCTCCCACTAGAGCAGGTTGCTGAAAGTCCCATGCAGCCTGGCCTTGAACACCTCCAGGGATGGGGCATCCACAACTTCTCTGGGCAACCTGTTCCAGTGTCTCACCACCTTCATAGTGAAAAATTTCTTTCTGATCTAGATCTCCACTCTTTCAGTTTGAACCCATTACCCCTTGTCCTTACTACATGCCCTTCTAAAAAGTCCCTCTCCAGCTTTCCTGTAGGCCCCCTTCAGATACTGTAAGACCATTATAATCTCTCCCGAGAGCCTTCTCTTCTCCAGGATGAACTATCTCAACTCTCTCAGCCTGTCTTCATCAGAGAGGTGCTCCAGCCCTCTGAGCATCTTCATGGTCTTCCTTTGGACTCACTCCAACAAGTCCATGTCCTTCTTGTGTTGGGGACCCTAGAGCTGGACACAGCACTCCAGGTGGGGTCTCATTAGAGCAGAACAGAAGGGTAGAACCACCTCCCTCAAGGTGGGCTCTGGGCTCTGCCCTCTGGTGAGAACACGTGCTGCCAGGCAGGTGGGCAGCTATAACAAGCAGTAGCATTTGCTTTGAACAAGGTTCAAACAACAAAGTGCATCACCTCACTCCTCCTGAAATAAAGGAAGGAGTAGTATATATCTGCTCCAGAAATACCCCTCTGTACGTGTAGGAGAGCATGCTGCAAACAGTCCCCTTGACTCCAGCAGGACTGCTTCTCATGGGAGTATCACATCAAACCTAGGGAAAACATCAGTTCCTTACTAGCTTTTTGTGAAGGATATGCCCAACCCAGACTTTTTATTTACCCTAGTTTAGATGAGTCAAAATATAAAAAGAACGAACCTCTGAATGTTTTTCCTTCGACTTTTTACCTCTGCAGTGAATTCTCTTTGCATCTCTGAATAAAAGGTGGCTTTCAGATAAGGGCCACCAAACCATAACTTCTGTAAAAGCACTTCTGCATGCATGAATAGGAATACAGTATCCTTCTTGACAATGAGAGAACTGGGACTTCTGGGGATGAGATTGTATGAAGGCATGCTACTGGTGTGTCCTGAGCTTTGAGTTAAACGGTATGGGAAGATGGTATAGTTTAAAAAGAGTTAGATGTTCCAGAGTAATTTGAAATGTGAGGTTTTACTATGGTTCATTCTACAGGCAGAGGGAACTGGAAGACTTGGGGTTTTATTCGGCTTTTTTTCCTATTTCTTTACTTATACATTTTTAGTTTACTCAGAAGTTTGTGTCCCTCATGGTTTGTGGTTTTTTTGTTGTTTTGTTTTTCTCTTTTTCTAGTTATTTCTTTTCAGTTCCATATGTTTGTTATGTGCTTCAAACTGGTGTGAATGATTATGCAATTTTGTAGATTTTTTCTTTATTAATAAAACATTTGTTATTTCTTTGATTTTTTATTGAATGTTTTTGAGGTGAAAGGAATCAAGCAAACTAATGCATCTGAAATACTGTTCCTGGTTTCCCCAGCTCCAAAGCCAATGATAGAATAATTTCTTGTTATGTTGTGCACAAGTAGGTGTCTGTTTAAATGGGTACTGATTACACCTCTTCTTTTGAGATGACTGTGTCGATAACTCAATGGACAATAAGCCGATTGTTTTAACAAAAGAGAACATCTCAGGGAGGGGGGAAGGGAGAGAAGACTTTTTGAAGCATTCCTGCTTTCCTGGCTTACCTGATGTTTTAAATCCTTACTTTAAAAGCCCTTGCTCTTCTCTGATCTTGGAGTGATTGATATTTTTATTTGCAACATTTTGAAGTGACCTGGGACCAGTACACTAGCTATTATTTTAAGTGTCAACCAGTGGCCAAGTGGCTTTATCCTTTACAGCCACCTGACAAAGGGTTATTCCCTGCCCTGAAGACTCCAGAAAGACAGCTCAAAGAGCTTCAGTGCTTTTCTCCTGTCATTCTCATGGAATTCCCTTTCTTGAAGAGCAGTTTTGACAGAGAAATGTTGAAGAGAAGGTATCCTGAGTCCCTGTGGCTGCATGTCAGGAGACAGCAGTGATGGAGCTGCTGCCCATGGCTCATCTCAGTTGGCATCCTGTGTGCTGCTTGGGGTGGTTAGGGCCATTTCAGAGCCAAGTGATGAGAGAAGATCCAGAAGACTGAATCTGACTCCTGTAGCTCATTTGACTATGAAGAAGCAAAAGCAGTTACTCTGATATCAGAATAAACCATGGGTTATCATCTTCATAGGAATTTCTTCTCCTTTCAATTTCTTTGAGCTCCATTGCAAGAGCCATCAGGACATGTCTATCTCCAGTGCCTGCCTCTTGCTTATGTGGTGTTTCTGACCTCACAGCCTGTATGCTTGGAGGAGCAGGACAGGGGCTGTTAAAATATTTAATTTGGGAAACTGAGTGTCTTGACCAGACGGTCTGTAACACAGTGGTATTGAACTTGGCTTTCCTAGATCCTTATGTCTCCACTACCACCTTTCCTTCTACCTGTGGCAGAGCTGGAGGAGTAAAGCAAGAGGGAGTTGTCTCTGTATGAAGTGGGAGCTCGTAATAATAAAAGTCTTAACATCTTGCTTTTGTGAGCTGACAATATAAGTATTTAATACAGTGTGTGTCTGCAGCTGTACTGTGTTTCTGGCCGACTTCAGAAATCCAATCCTTCAAAAACCATAAAACTAATTTAAAATGAAACATTAAATAAAGACAGTTTAGCGAGTCTGGTTTTCTGTTATTGGATTTCTTTGAGGTGAATTTTTTTAAGCTTTTGCTTAAGAAACATGAGAACTCGATAGTTTGGGTTGGTTGTTCTTTTTTTTTTTCCCTGTGAAAAAATAAGCTGAGATTCTCCCCTAATTATGGAACTTCAGAATCCGTGACACCAAAAATCACCAGAATGACAATGTGTTCCTGAGATTTGGCAGTGTTTCAGAACAAGAAAAAACATGTGCTGAGGAGTCAGTTTGCTTGGTATGATATCAGAGGCCTGTAATGGAGCTGTTACCCACGCCCCTTTTCCTCTTCTAGCAGTATAATTAAATAGTTAACACATTTCAGAAATAATGGAATAATTAATGTAATTAAGCAGGGCTTCTTTCCCGAGCAAAGAGCATGGCAAAGCAGCACTGCTGCTTCTCTAGCACCAGAAACGTCTCTTTATTTTCACTTGCATCTTTCACCTGTTTAGATGAAGGTAAAGGGCAGGGCAAAGTTTCCAAAATTGCTCAAAGTGCCATTTCCAAAACAAGTACCCCCCCATCAGCGCGTGTGTAATTGGGAAATCAGCGATCTTTGGACTTCTCAGGTGGGGAAAATAGCACTTAGTCCTTTTTGAAAATGCTTCCCCAGATCTGCCCCGGCTTTTATTCTGCTAATCCAATGTGTTCATTTAAACAGACCTCTCCCTCAGATGAGGCGAGCAAGAAGCAGCTTCTAATGCCCCACCGCCCGTCAGTGGACCACTCAGATGAAACCTTTCAGAGGCAGAGGGCAGTGAGCGCTGTCAGCATCATCACCAGTGCCCTGGAAGGTAAGACACATCTTTAGTTCCCCAACTCAAAGCCACGTTGACTGGCGGGGAGAAGTGACACTAAAGATCCTCGTACTGAGCTCTTGTTGTTTTGCTAGAAGGCATTATAGATAGTTATTCCAACCCCTACAATCACTGAATTACTCGTGCTTTTAAAAAATGTGACAAAAGGCTGGCAATATAATCCAAAAAGTCAGATTTGCTAATATTTTGTGCCTTTGAGTCATTTAATTGACACAAGGCTAACCAAGATGGAGGGTCATGGAGCACCAGTCTGTTTGGGTGACTGTACATATATTTACATCTCATCTCTCTGGAGCTGATGACATGTGCAGTCACCAGCTATGTGCAGAACTTTGCTGTGGGGGAGGGAAATCTCCTCCTTGCAGAGCAGCAAGTGGGACACAACAGTTTGATGAGTGTTTGAATCGCACAGTGAAATTTAAAGAGGCTCAAAGGACTCATTTGTCCATGCAGTTATTTCTCTGCATTTTTTTCCATTGCTCATTAGGCTTCTCATTAGTTGTAGGAGGATTTCCCTTCCCTGCCTTTCCATACTCGGGAACTTTGCATTTCCCTTTCACAAGTTTATTGATAGCAAGATGACAACTCACAGCAGGACATCACATTTCTAGTCTCTTTACATGCAGCATGAAAGTAGTTCCTTGTGTCTCCTACATTGTAAATTGGGACGAGATAGGAAGTAGCAACTGTCAAGGACACAGTGTGGAGCAAGGGAAATTCTGGATTCTCCTGCAGCCTTATTCTCTGTGTCACTGAATAGGAAGGCAAGATGAGATGGAGGGACTTCTCTGGGAGATGCTTTACAGAAAGGGACTGAACCTAACTCTTTGGAGACAGCCCGCAAAGACCTTCTTCTTCCTCAGCATTTTACCACCCCCCGTGGTTATATTCAGCAGAATTGTGGCGAGAACATATATATAAATAAATAAAGAGTTTTATTCTTTATAGGTAAATAATCACTTCAGTGTATTCCAGTGTTTACTGTAGTCTGCAAAGGTTTTATTTTATTTCTGTAGGTTTTTAGCAATTAGCTTTGTGGCTGATTTGCTTCTTAGCAAGAAGCCTAAAGATGTTAAGAATGCCTAAAAGGCCTTCCTTCTGCGTATTTATTTAATGGTGCTTTCTATTACTTTTTACCACAGAAATAGAGACCATCAAGTCTCAGGTAACTCAGAGTATATGCGTTTTTAGCCTTGGAGAGAAGAACACTGTTTCAACCCTTATGAAAGTTTTTCTGACTCCCAGACTTTGATTAGTTATTGACATTGAATACTTGTTAATAACAAGAGGAATATCAAATCAGCTGTATGATTTGTGACAAATTGTGTGAAACCTCCACACCAGAAATCCCTTCCCCTTTAGTTACCTGGCTTCTGCTCTTGGCACTTGGATAATCATCACCTGCCTCTTATTCCTAGATATTGCAAAACCTTGCAGATAGGGAAGGACCTAGGTTTGGTGGTTTTTTTTTTTTCATTTAAAAATAAGAGGAAAAATACCTCCAACACAAACTTTGTGGTTTTCTGACCATTTTTAAAAAATGATATAAAGTAGCAGAAAAGACCCCAGATGAGTTTAATTTTACCTTTCCTTTTGAAGATGTTTTTCAAAAAATATTAAATCTGTTGTGATTTCCAAAGGCCAGCCATGATGGGGGAAGGATTGATTGATTTAAACCATTTTAATGCCACATCACTGACAAAAGAGGACAGTCACACCCTCCTCCTCCTTTTGCTGTGTTCCTGCACTTTGATTAGACAAGCAATTGGTTTTAAGCAGCTGCAGGTTGAGCAGAACCAGCTCAAGCAGAAGCTCCAGGAGCACAAAATCTGTCAAAAAGACAGAGAAGTAACATGTGTCTGAGGCTCAGAGGGATGAAACTACTCCTTTTAGCAGCAACCTGGACTTAAAAGGGCTTGTGTCAAGTGTGGAGCCTCAGGGAAAAGAGTCACACATCTGATGTGTGTCAATCATGAAGCTCCCAAAATTATTAATGGTGGAATAAACAGGGTTGGTTGGAAGTAATTATAAGGAATGTGGATATAGATAGACTGGATTTACCTGGAAAATTATGTACTTTAGGAATTAACTGCACCAAAGTCTTTATTGCTTTAGGCGAGTTTCTAAAAACGTGTAAAATTGGATGGTTCTCACATCATTTTAGGCACTCTCTGTTTGGAGGCTGGAAAGACACAGGTTTTTTTGGGGAGCGATTTGATTTCCCAGAGATCTTAGAGCAGTGTAGATGTTTGTGCAAAATCTGTGCTGGAGGACATAATCTGGTATTAAGAAAGCTCGCTAGAAGACAGTTCAGTTGGCCAATGAAGGAAAATGCCCAGTGAATGCATCCTGGCTTGAGAGAGGAAGCTGTTTATAAACTGATTGAAATAACAGCCTTGGCTGAAGTTTTCCTGTTATCAGTGCAGGTTCTAATTATATAGACTAAAGCGGTTATACAGCATTCCATGCCTATAAAGGAATCAGAAAAGGAAAGCATTAAGCAATTCCGCTGACCATTATCATTCAGCCATTAACTGTCTTTTTTAGCTTTTCTTTTTCATCATTTATTACTAATTATACTTATGAAGCTATTCCACTTCCTTTGTGCTCAAATAAAGTGAACACATAAAAGTTGTATTTTAGGTAATATTTTAAAAGCCCAATGGAGCTTTAGCAGCATTTTAAAAAAGGGACTTATGGACTATGGTTTTGTATTTGGGCCTTTCAGAAGAAATGAGAATCTTTTGTATTGCATATCAAGAACAGAATCCCTATTGATAACCACTGATACTTTGGCTTAAAAGTACTTAAATCAGCTTTAAATATTGAATTTAAGCTCTTTCATCTCTCGACTGCTTTAAAAGGTATCACTTAAGATACTTCTAAAATGAGACTTGGGAATGTTAAATGAAGATAGTGTATTCTTATCCATTTGAGCTTGCCAAAATGGAAAGCAGAGTAAGAATCTGAGTTTATATATATATTACTAGACTTTACATATTTAGTGTGACTCTCCCTTTTGGCTTGTGATGCTTTTAAAAGGTTGTTACTTTCAGAATAAGTCACTCTCTGCTAAGTGCAGGTCAACTAGCAAAAACCTCAAAGTATGTAATTTGCTACCCTGTTAGACATGAATATTTTTATCCTAAAAGAAAGTTTGGGGTAATTCAGGGGCCTTCCTCTACATTATGAGTAATTTTAAGTGTTCTCTTGTCATATAACTCAGTGTGAATTGACTGTTACTTTACTGCTTGTGACTTAGAGCTTGAGGAATCACACCAGAAATGTCCTCCCTGCTGGAACCACTTTGCTGTTAAATTTCTCATTTGGGATTGCTGCCCGCTTTGGCTTTTAATCAAGAAATTTGTCAAGTTCGTGGTAATGGACCCATTTACCGACCTCACCATCACCCTTTGCATTGTGCTGAACACGCTCTTCATGGCCTTGGAGCATTACAAGATGACGAAGGAGTTTGACCATATGCTTTACATAGGCAATTTGGTAAGTGAATGGGAGCTTGAAGTATGCTACCTGAGGAGTGGATTTTGTGGAAAGCAGGAAAAAAAATAACCCAAAGCTTGTGTATTTTTTGAATAAGTTTCGGCTGCCACTTGGGAATTCCTCCTTTTGATATGCTGTCAGCATCACTTGGCCTATGACATATCAAGCAAGTCCACCTAATCACCTCTTTCTGGGGGTAAAGAAAAATGAATGAAGGACAAGGGTCCATTCTTAATTAAATTAACATATTCTAATGTTATTAGTAGCCTTTAAAGCCATGTTTCTGGGTTGCTCCTGATAGCTATCTGTCTTGCAACTGTTTAAGAAAATGAGATAAGAGAAAGATTAATGAGGTTTATTTGGGATTTCTGTTAAAGCACTGATAAGGCAGCAGTTCTTGGTGACTAATAGTGACTTTTAAGTTAAAAAAACCCACAAACCCACAGAAAAAGCCAAGGCAAGATCTTAAAGAGAAACAGAGTGATGTTTGAGTATGTAGATACATATGTGGCAAGGTGCCTGTGGTACATTTGCTGTGTGCCCCTCTCTGCCCTGCTGTGCCTCCCTGCCTTGCCCAGAGGTGTGTGCTGGGTCCTGTGCAAACCCCCAACTCCCCAGGGCAGAGGGGATAAGGGACAAAGCCCAGCTGATGCTTCGAGGGGAAACTCTTAATGTGCAAGCTGGAGCAGCCAGAGAGAGAGCTGCACAGTAAGCAGAGACCACACTTCTCAGAGGAAAAGCAGACTGACAGATCTACAGCCAAGCTGCAGGGACAGCAGAAAAGCCTTCCCAGAGGCGATGTGGTACAATTTGTTAACCCAGGGGGCCACTAAAATTCTGCAGCTACTACAAAACGGAAGCTTTTTCTTTAATCGTCTTTCTCTGTGTTCGTGTTTGAAATTTACCGTGGTTTACTGCTTTAAACTACTGTTTAAAACCCTTTTAATTTTAGAAATGCTCTGTATTGGGAAAGGCACATGCCACCTAGCTATTACGTGGTGGAATTGCCCCTAAGATCTAGTAGAAGCAGAGATACCATAAATAAGTCCAGAGTACCCTGGAATGTGGATGCTGCTAAGTTTGAAGTTGAGGAGCTCATGGCGGAGATGAGAAAAGCCCTTTATTTCTATAAAATAGAAAGCTGCAATAACTCAAAGTGGGATTCACCTTGCCCAAATGCAGGTATTTACAGTATAGAATCTCTGCCAAAGCTGGTTGCTTTTGTCACCATTTAAAGTCAGTGGAGAGTAATGGACAATTTTAAGGCACAATTAATATGATATTTTAAAGACATTTACTATTGGATATGGTGAACTGTGTCCTGGAGGTCAGGGACTGTAGTGAACATTGATTATAATGATTGTACACAGAGACACTACAGATGTGATGTCTCTTTAGTGAGACACATCCTACACTGGCAGGTTTAGGTGGACAGTAGCAATAATCAGATTTTTTGTATCAGGCCGAGAATATGTGGTACATTCCATATAGATTTTTTTCTTTACCCTGGTCCTTGTTATTTTTAGCTCTGTCCCTCTTTGGGCAGGTTGACGTTCTTCTCCTAGTGTGTAGGACCAGTCTCCAGTTTTTCAGCTGCTGTGTTTAGGCAAATCTCCCTTTTTTGTTTTGCTAAGCAAAAATCTGTTTGGGTCTCTCTTGCTTCAAACCCATGTTCTTGCCCTCTGTGGAAAGCAGTAGAGAAAGATAGCTCAGACAGTCATTTCACAGAACTGCGTCCAGCTCCCCTTTGCAGCCAGCTCTTGCATGGGGCTGTTAACATGTCATGGGGTTGTCACTCAACAATTTGTGGCCTTCTGAGAATCATCGAATCATAGAATGGTTAGAGTTGGAAGGGACCTTAAAGATCATCAAATTCCAACCCACCTGCCATGGGCAGGGACACTTCCCACTAGAGGAGGTTGCTCAAAGCCCCATCCAGCCTGGCCTTGAACACCTTCAGGGATGGGGCAGCCACAGCTTCTCTGGGCAACCTGTTCCAGTGCCTCACCACCTTCACTGTAAAGAATTTCTTTCTGGTGTCTAATCTAAATCTCCCTTCTTCTATTTTAAAACTGTTGCCCCTTGTCCTGTCGCTACACTTCCTCATAAGGAGTCCCTCTCTGGCTCTCCTGTAGGCTCCCTTCAGATACTGGAAGGCTGTTATAAGGTCTCCCCGGAACCTGCTCTCCTCAAGGCTGAACAACTCCAGCTCTCTCAGCCTGTCTTCATAGGAGAGGTGCTCCATCCCTCTGATCATTCTTGTGGTTGAGACTTTAAAAAAACTCCTTTGGACCCACTATCCATCAGAGCAGGTGGCAATGCTGCTGTTTTCCCTTCTGGCACTCCAGTGTCTGGTCCTTGGTCTCAGCAGATCAGCTTCTGCCTTTGCAGACCACAGGCAGTGAAACTTTAGCCCTTGTCACTCCTCCTGCCAAGGCAGGTCCTGCTGGCCTGCTGGGGCTGAGCCAGGTGACAACAAGGAAATGGAGACAACAAGCAGGGGAAGGAATTACAAGGGAAATTTTGCCCCCCAAAAAATTAATATATATTATCTTACTGTGAATTTCTCAGCACTGCTTAGAGCTAATTCTCCTCTTTATGCTAAAGTGTAAAATAGGCAAAACAACAATATTTTTTGTAGCTGGCTGATGGCACGGGGCTCCCCTTACTGAGATCCCAGGATGTGTTGGTGAGAGGCCAGACCATCCCAGGTCCCCCTCGCCAGCTTTGCTAAAGCCCTGCATAACTGGATTGATTGTGAGTAGAGCAGGTCAGAAAAGGTAATTCCATTTTGTGGAGGATTTTGCAAAGTCATTTGTAATGAAAATTGACTTTTTTTTTTTTGCAATCCCTTGTGAAAGGGAAGGGAGTCCCAGCTCCAGGGCAGGCTGCCAGGTGACAGTATCCCTGAAGCCACAGACTGACAGACCCCTGGCTGGCTGTCATCTTCCCATTCCATCTAAAACTCTTTGAGTGATTATACTAGCATTAAAGGGTGGGTGTGGGGGGATATTAAAAAGGGCAAATCTTTGGCATTTTTTCCTCAAAACAAATGTTTCTGAGAGAATGAAAGAATGAAAGTGGAATATGGATTTGCTTCCTCTGAGAGCAATTCTTTGTCTGCTGCCAGTCATCGGAGATGTCCCGCTCTGATTGTCCATCTACTCATGCAGCATCTGCTACCTTCAGACTCCTTTAGTTCATCGGTTACAGGAATCAACATTGTCAAATGTGATAAGAAGACCAGCCAAGCACACGTTCATCTGCCTTTGCAGTGACACCACTTAAAAAATAGGCAGAACATAGAACTGTAGATTCACAGAATCATTTAGGTTGGAAGGGACCTTAAAGATCATCTAGTCCAACTATGAACCTACTTTGACAAAAAAATAAATAAGAAATAAGAAAAGATCACTAAAAGATAAAGCAAGTTTCTCCCAAATTTTATTTTCCTTTTGAAACCAAAAATACTCTTATACAATATCAGAGCTTAAAATTTTTTAAGACAAAGTCCTACAAATCAGCAGTGGCATATTTGGCACCAGTGAGATGCTAAGGTACTTGTTTTCTTTCCAGCCTTTATCGTTTTGAGTGTCCAGCCTCTGGTGCCAGCGCAGCCGCCACGTGCCAGGTGCCAGTGATTTGACGACTGCTGTTTGAAATTGGTAGCTGGTGCACGTACGCAATTCCTGATGCCTTCAGGAAGGCTCAGACATTTTGATATCTTACTGTGACATTTTCTTCTCAGAAGGCTATTGATTGAAATGATTCAGGCAAAGAAAGTGATCCTCCTGAGTCATTTCTCCGCGAGACGGTTGCATAATGTACGCAGTGGGGTATCGTGGGTTTTAAGGCAGTCCCCTCGACACAATTTCACACACATCCAGTTTTGTTTTGTTCTCTGTCCTAAGGGAAACTGGAGCATTCTGGTGGGATTCTTTGGTCCTCTCTGACCCCCAGGACTCAAAAATTGTTGACTAATTAGAAATATGAGACAGGCCGTTTTGTTGGGTTCATGGTACGAGATGGTGATGGGGTGAGAGTCCAAATTGTTGCAGCTCAAGGTTTTATTTTCCTGATGAGAAAGAGAAGGTGTTTTACATAAAGAAATGTGTAAAATGGCTGCTTGGAAGGATTAATTCACGAAGCATTCCAAAGTAAAGCCAAGCCTTCCTTTGACAATGCAGGCTATGATAATTTATTTTTACTCCTTAATATCTTATTTATATAATCTTAACTTTTCACTTACACATCTTAAGGGGTTTCTCATCTTTGTGGATCAGAGTTGATCAGGTTTGCTGGGATACTACCATGAATATTTAACTAATTGGAAGGAAAATCTTTCTCGTTGACTGTATGTTACTGACATGTGATCTCTGATTCCCTGCTCTTTTTTGACCTACACAGTGCATTGATATTGGCCGTTTTGTGGAAATCCATGTGCTTTAAAATATAAGTGCAACAGAGTTTTTCATAAACACAAAGCTCTGTGCACTTTGTACTGGGACTTGGAACAGAAACAAAACAGCATACGAAGAACTTGATGCCCACATTTTATCATTTTAAGTTGACTGTAGCCTTGCGTTGTGCATTTAAACTGGTACTTAAGAAGGGCATATGAAAGGACAAGATCTGATTCTCTTGCAGGAGATACTTTACAGGAATGTGTTAAAACTAAATTTGCTGTCAGCAGCTTTCCCTTTCCCTCTCCCTCTGCCTCTTAGGTAGTATTTATATGTTGTTTTAAAGAAAAATGTTCCAATTAGAACTTCCACCATATGACATTTGAACTGGGTCATAAATAAGCAATGTGTTCCCAAGTTGCTGTGAAAAGAAAATTGCTGTTACTATTTGTAAAAAAAGACTAGGACTCAAATTAGAGTTTCTAATCACCTTCAGTGCAATAACCTCAGAAGGACTGGAGGCTTGCGTTGCCTTGGTATTGATAATAATAACAAAATAAAAAGGGATAATACAGCATGTACACTACAACCCAAATACCCCTTTAACACTCCCACTCCATTCATTTGAGTTTCTCTACTGAAATGAATAGTTTTAACCTTTATAAAAGGCACCTTTACACTTTGCTTTTTACCAATGGGATTATTCAGGTGGTGGAAGGAGATGGAAATGTATGTTCCAATGCAGAGCTTGAACACAGATGTCATTGTAGGTTTACAGCAGTATCAAATGTTATTATGAAAAGACTAGACAAAGTTGTAATACTGATAAAGAATCAGCCATGAAAAATAAAGTATTTGCTTGCAAAATGTTCTTGGCTTTCTGCTGTATCCATTTGTATCAGTGTGGTGTGCAAGCAAGGAGGTGTGCTTAAAAGCAACTTTGACTCCGTATTTTCTTTCTTCAGGTCTTCACTGGGATTTTTACAGCAGAAATGATCTTCAAAATAATTGCCCTTGACCCCTACTACTATTTTCAGCAGGGCTGGAATATTTTTGACAGCATAATTGTTATACTGAGCCTGATGGAACTGGGTTTGTCCAGCATGGGAAACCTGTCTGTTTTACGCTCCTTTCGATTGGTAACAGCCTTATTCTGTTCTTACCCCTCTTCTTTTATTATATATAAACTCTGACATGAATGCCACATATTTTCCTAAAAATGCATCTGCTGATAAAGACTTGAATTGGTTCAGACTGGTGAACAGTACGTGACACTAATTATAAGCTGCAGGATAAATGTAATTGTTCCAGATTTACATCAGGGTAAATGAGAACATAATTTGATTCCTTCTAGCTGTGCCAGGTACTTGTGGCACACTTTAAAATGTTTGAATTCCAATTTGTAATAAAAATCTGCCATTTTATACCTGTACACCTGTTAGCATAGTCAGCAGATAATTGATAGCCCAAGAAATGCAAGAGCCAGTAACTTGTCATTTCAGACGTTGTTATTCCTTAAATTATGTTATAAACATGCCACCGTTCTTTTAAATGTTGTCAAAAGAAAATGTCTTTGAATTATTCACAGAGTAATTTTTTTTTTCTAGAACTGATCAGTATAACATAGCATCTGTCTTTCACGGGAACTCCTTAGCTGTCAGCTCCTTTGTTATGCATGGGATAGTGGTGTTCTATTAATGAGAGACTGTCGACATATTGGAACAGAAAAGTAGTTTCCTTGCCAGCCTGACATTTGTGTTGCACTTCATGTACCAGGATGTCCAAGCTAATCATTCCGGTCATGATAGGGGCTCACAACTTGGAAAGACCAGGAAAATAAGCCCTTATGGTTACATGGAGCGGAAGAACATTTTTTTTCCCAAAATTCTCTGGCCTGCTCAAAATTGCAAATTTTTCGCCATTGCTGCTGGGTCCTGAGAGTCTCCTGTCAGTTTTTGAGCAATCCCTCTTCAATAGGGCTGAAATTAAACCTTCAGTTGAAAACACAGCACAAGGGCCAGGAGCCATTTACATCCTTAAAATAGGTCTTAAGTGGGACGTGGGTTGTGCACAGGCTGCGTGATCTTCAGCACAGAGGTGATTTTCACCCTGGGAGCTAACAGCTAATAGCATCTGGCTGAGGCTTGCTCTGAAACACACAGGAATTGCTTCTCTCTTTATAGGATTGAACCCTAAACCCCTTCCCCCTGGTTCCTGCCAAGCTGTTTATTTTGAGGAGGGAAAACAACTAAAAGGAAAATACTAAGACCTGAGACTTCCTCCTCCCCTCCTCCACCCACCGTGTTTTCAGAGGAAGGAACCTCTAAAAGCATGTCTATCTAATAAGGCAGGGAATAGCTCTGGAAAACTTAATTCTCATCCAAGAAGCCCAACTGATATTTTATTAATGGATGAAGTGAGGTTAACAGGAAGTATGGCTAAAATCACCTTGTTCTGCACACACTGTGGCATTTAACGTCTTTCACATGTTACCCACTTTAATAATTCATCGACTGAAATGTCTGTTGCTTCTGTGAACTGACACTTGTTTATGTTTTGTTCACAGCTGCGAGTCTTCAAATTGGCAAAGTCCTGGCCGACCTTAAATACGCTCATTAAAATCATTGGTAATTCAGTGGGTGCCCTCGGTAACCTCACTCTTGTGCTGGCAATCATCGTCTTTATTTTTGCTGTGGTAGGAATGCAGCTTTTTGGGAAAAGCTACATGGACAATGTGAAGAAGATAAGCACAACCGGCAATTTGCCACGGTGGCACATGAATGATTTCTTCCACTCATTCCTCATCATTTTCCGAATTTTGTGTGGGGAGTGGATTGAGACCATGTGGGACTGCATGGAGGTAGCTGGGCAGCCACTGTGCCTTCTCGTCTTCCTGTTGGTCATGGTGATAGGAAACCTGGTGGTGAGTTCTCAAGATGTTGTGTTGGTTTTTTTCTTCCTTTCTGATTGGTGTGTGCAAATGTACCTTTTGGTTTTATTCAGAAATGGCAAATCTCACATTGCTCCCTGGCTTTAATTCAATGAACTGAGTTGTTACGCAGAGAAACTTGTTCATATCCCAAATACAGAATTGCTAGTATTACATTACTAATTAGGAACGAGGGCTTACTGTTTTTTTGCAGAAAAACCGATTGTGTTTTACTGGAAGAAAGGCGCATAATAATAATGTTTATAGTAATGGTTATAATGCTTTTATTTCTTAAGCCATTCTATGGGGCTGAAGGGATTCCAGATGTCTTTTCTTTACGTCAGTGAATATCACCTCAACCATCACCGTATTGAGATATATTTATATTTCCCTTCATTTTTGGTCCAGAACAGGTGAACCTTACAGCTAGTACAGTGTCTTTGAGTGGAGTTTCGAATGACTTTAGTCTGTATGTTCTAGGAAGCTGCAGGTTGTGTTTACAGTAATGTCACTTGCTCGCTTGCTTTCTTAATAGACTATCCCATAAGCACGGCTTACATTAGCTCTGAACCTATTAAGACTGAATTGTATTTCCCTGCTGAGATCTTATGGAACGCTTTGCTGGCTTGCAGTCATTGTGGAAACGTTTCGCCTGTTCAGCTTACAGAGCATCTTTGACATCGTGGCTCTAATGGGCTTACTGTTTAAGTAGAGAGTTGTTTAATAGTAGATACTACTATAAAAAATGTTAGATTTTGCTACCGATTGCTTTTAGTGGTTGTTTTCCTTTTAAGTATCCGACTTTGTTTCTCAGCTGCTGGGATAGAAAAGTTCTTGAAAAATCTTGTAGAAAAACAAAGAACAATATTTTGTTTACGTTAATTTAGATTTTAACAGTTAAATTTGCACTGGAAATGTTGATTGCAAGAGAAAAATATATTTTATAGGGCTTTTTTATATAAATCAAAGGTTATGATTACTCAGAAAGTGGCAGAATACTTATGTTTTCTTCCCTAACTTCCCATTTCTATAGATTTGTTGGGAACTAAATGTGATTAGAAAAGTTAGGGCAAATCATTATTTTCTGCACATTTTTTTTTGAGAGTTTAGCCTGAGATCCAGAAACTTAATCTTCCCCTGCCTTTAAGCAATGGATTCTGTGCATGATAATGAAATCTGAATATAATACTTAATAAATTCTGGGGAAAATGTTAACATTTGAATTATTAATGGATTATTGAAATATGTGAATTTGCAACATCTGATTCCCTAAGACATTAACACTTATCAGTGTGCATAAGTTCTGTTAAATATAAAATCTGATTCAGAGGAGATTTCACTGACATTATCTACATATATTTAATTGTCATCACTCAAACAAGACTGTCTCAAGTGTAAAACCATATGTTGACAACCTCTGTCAGCCTGGAAAAACTAAGGTTACTGGTCAACTGAAAGCAAAAATGCTAGCTTTATCCTTTTCAGCCAATGGTTCTGCAAGCATGCAGCAATGACTGGAGAATAGGAATGGTTATTGTTTGGAGATCACTCAAAAAAAAAAGGAAATGATTTATAGGTGTGAAACGAATAACAGATTCTGAATCATGAGACTCGTCCAGAGTCAACTGCCTTACAGCAAGAGGTTGATTAGCATGTAAAGTCCTCTCATTCCTCTGGCATCAGCCAAATTCTTGTTTTCTTCAGTGAGAGTGGATTGAATTCATAAACTCACTTGTTTGCTGAACATCATCAGACAAAAATTCTGGTAGCTGAAAAGCACCATAAACCCTTTAAAGTAAGAAGATACAAGTGCTAAATATTTCACCTGTAACTCAGTTGCATTCTGTGCAAGCAAAGTTTCTCTTTAAACTTGATGAGATCCTTGCTCCTTCTCTGAGTTTTTCACTGAATTTCACTGAATTTTTAGAGTTGGAAGGGACCATAGAGATCATCTAGTCCAACTCCCCTGCTGAAGCAGGATTGCCCAGAGCTAGAGCATGTCACTCAGGATGGCATCCAGGCAGGTCTTGAAAAT
>BJBW01007182.1:12710-25507 GCA_004320125.1 Scolopax mira
TTTCTGAGATGGAGCAACCAGAAAGCACTTGGACCCAGCAGCCAGGGGTGTGAGCACCCATAGGAGGCACGTGTGCCCCCTTGCTCTGCCTCTCCCCTGGGCTGGGAAGGGCTGTCAGGGCTTGTAGCCTTCCCAGCTCTGAGCTTTGGGGTTACCTGCTGTGTCCCCAAGAGCTGTGAGCAGCTGCTGGAGCTGTCGTGGTTTAGGCTGAACCAGCCTCTGACAGTGACAGATGCTCCCCCCAACACTCCTTGCTCCCAGGAAAAAAGGGGGAGAGATGATCTAAACTACTTTAATAAAATATTAAAAGGAAATAATGAAAGATATACAATATATACAAAACTGTACCAAGCTCCCAGGAGGACAGTCCTGTCACCAGCAGGCACTGGGGAAGTCCCAGTCTGGGACTCAGCGGTGGATGGGAACTGGGTTCCTGTAGGAACACAGGGATTGGGATCAAAGGCAGATGAACAGACAGGGTCCTTGTCAGATGTCAGCCATTGGAGAAAGAAGGGCTGACCCTTGGATCCCTCAGATTTTACACTGAGCATGGGGCAGATGGGATGGAACACCCTGTTGGTCAGTTTGGGATCACCTGTCTTGTCCCCTCCTCCCTGCAGGTAGGACCCCACTATGCTTTTCTGCCCCCAACCTTCCAATGGGGCAAATAATGAAATTAGCAATATACAATAATGAAATTGCATATACAAAAAGCAATAAGTCTATGCAGGAGCCCCTCTGCATGGTGTCCCTAGGCATCAACCATGGCAGGACCACAAACATCGGTCTCGCCACTCTAAAAGCAAACAGTTTTCTCCACAACGTGCTGTTAATTTCAGAGAGACGTAAAATTAACGAAGAAAAAGGTGCTTCTGTTTTACCTCAAACCAGGAGAGGTGCCCCCCATGGTCATCCCCCACATTCCTGCTAGGTGCTCCCCGGTGCTGTGCCCAGCCCCTCTGCTGCAAGGGGAGGACTGCAAGCCTCCTGGGCTGCTGCAGTCATGCAAATGACTGATATTTTTAATTTTCAGCATGTAAAGGTGAATATTTTCTCTCCATATAGCAGGGTGGCTGTTCCCAGACCCGGAGATGGCGGGGATGCTGCAGAGCTGGAGCTGGGAGCCATGCCCTGGGGCTGGGAGGGACGGAGGGATGGTGTCACCCCAGGGATGTGGGACCCATTAGTGTTTCCTTCTGCAAAGGCAGCGCAGGTGGGAGAGGCAGCCCCTTGCTGGCGAGTTAAGTGATGAGATGTGAGCTGATTGTGCTTGCTCTCCGGGAGGCTGATGGGAGCTGTGGGGATGGGGTGTGCTGGGCCGCGGGGCAGAGCGACCACAGGCACAGCAGCGTGTGCCTGATGCCTCGAACTCATGGCTGCGAGGAGTCCCTGCCCCAGGTTGCTGCCAGAGATGTGGTACCCTTTATTAACCTGCAGAGATACTGGTAGCTTTAATATTACCAGCAGGGGAGCTTGCATGAGGCTTCCTCGAAGTCCTCCACGGGTACCATCCTGGAGGCATCCAAAGTGACTTGGCTTCTTCACTTGATGGGTTGTCTAAAGTAGGTCTCAAATTGGTGCCAGTTCTAAAAGCTTAGAGATGGTTTGAAGATGTGGATGGTGGAAAGCAGTCCCAGGAGGTGATTTGGAGCCTTGGAAAGTGGTTTGATGTACAGCTGGCTGCCACCCTTCCTGTCAAAGGGATTTTGGGAGCGGGGCTGGTGCTTTGACTCATGAGGATGCAGGGAAAATGCCACGTGTGTGTGCATCACAGCTGGGGAAACGCTTCCCATTGGGACAACCTGAGCACCCATCTCACCTCGTGAAGAAGCTAAAAACATGTGAGCATATATTGCTTTGCTGGGGGGGCTGTGAGGGTCCAGCAAACAGCTGGACGTGTGCTATCTGGAGCAAAGCATGGGCACATCTGGATAAAAAGTTATTTTTGAGCTGTCTTTAACCACTGAAACAAACACTTGCAGAAACTCCTCCTGACCTCGGTGTCCTGGGTCACTGTTAGCCTTGAGAGGAAGACTGAGCCTGGCAAGGGTGCAGTCAGCCCTGGGTATTGAGAGAAACGGGTAGGATTAACGAGCTGAGATGCTTGAGAGCCCCGTAGGCCAGGAAAAATCTTTCAGAGAAGACACTTCTAATGGAGCTTCACGGGCTGGAGGAGGAGGATGCAGAGGAGGTCAGACTGGATCTCTGTCATGTCTCACCTCCCCGCCTCCCTGCCCCTTTGGAGGGGTGGTGTGGGGGGTGCCAGCAGCAGCAGCAGCTTTTGCCTCCAGACCCCACATACCACTCTGCCTGGTGGCCACAGCTCTACACAAGCCAACAAGCAGGTGTGGATGGAACCTCTGAGGCAGAGAGGTGGGGACCAGGTGAGACATGGCCCATACTGGCCTCTGTGTCATCCTCCTCTGCCTCCATGAAGCCCCATTAGAAGGGTTTGCTCCCAAAAAGTAGTTTCTCATGGAGTACGGGATCAAAATTAAGGTGTTGCAGCCTCTCACTGCTGAGGAGAGCCCTCATTTTGTCTCATCCAATTGATCCAAATGGAGTAATTTATAAGGACGCTTCCCAGGAATCAATCAATCTATGCTTGCTGCTCTGCCTTGGAGCTTTATTTGCTCTGGATTCTGCATCTCTGTCCTGAATTGCACTGAGAAGTCCTGCTCTTTGGGAGAGGTTAGGGATAAATCTGGATCCTCCTTAAACATACTGTGGGCGATTGGTGGTGCGTGGTGCCTCTTAATTGTGCATCTCCCAATGTGAGCCAAAGAGGTTATGGAGGGTGTGAGTGTAATAATTTCTCTAGGTATGTGTGGAGCTTGAGGAATTTTTCCCTTGTGCAAAGCAATTCCTGATGTTACAGGGCATGGAGAAACTAAAGCCAAAAATTAAAGGAGGGGAGGGAATCTTGGCCTTTGGAAGGAGACCATGGTGTAGAAATCTACACAGGTAGGTTTCCCTTGCAGATCTCTGCAAAGGAAGGGTTCAGAGAAGTGCAACGGAGCTGGTTGAGGGGTCTGGAGCCACAAGTCTTATGAAGAGAGGCTGAGGGAACTAGGATTTTTCATCCTGGAGAAAAGGAGGTTGAGGGGAGACCTTCTTGCTCCCTACAACTCCCTGATGGGAGAGTGTAGAGAGGTGGGGGTTGGTCTCTTCTCCCAAGTCACAAGCAACAGGACTAGAGAAAGTGGCCTCAAGTTGCACCAGGGGAGGTTCAAGTTGGAGATTAGGAAAAATTTTTACATGGAAAGGGTTATCAAGCCTTGGAATAGGCTGCCCAGGGAAGGGGTTGAGGCACCATCCCTGGAGGTGTTCAACAGACGGGTTGACATGGTGCTGGGGGACATGGTTTAGTGATGATATTTTTGTCAGGGTTAGGTTGGTGGTTGGACTAGATGATCTTGAAGGTCCCTTCCAACCTAGATGACTCTGTGATGTTTCCTGTTAAGATGAATTGAAAAATTCCTGTTGCACTGTGCTACCTCCCCTCCCCTTTATGAGCAGTCTTTCTTCTGAATAAGATGCATATGTGTTGAAGAAACCCACCACAGGATCTACTTGAAAAAAGAGGTTTTGAAAAACCAGCCCTTCTGCACGCAGAGAAGTCAAAGATAACCCTGAGATCTCCAATCCTGAGCTTGCTTCCCTTCCTTTGTCCCACCATCAGTTGTGAGCAGGTTCTTCTTATTGCCAAGACCCAGGAGAGGACCTTGCTCACTGCTGCATGTTGTGGATTTGGTTTACTTTCTTGTGGCACAATAGGTATTGTGGGGACCTCTGAGCTGATGGGGCACGGGCTGGGGTCAGCCATCCCTGTGGGCATACCTCTCCATCCTGTTCTGAGTACGCAGGGACCCTCTGCTTCTGCTTCAGAATGGCTCCAAGACTGTTCTGCAAGCTTGTGGAGATCGGAGCTTGCCCTGGGGAATCCAGAAACGTTTCCAGGGCCAAACCACTCCATGGTGTGTGCCTGGTCTCTGCTTCTCATTTCCTTCATTGCTGCAGAGAGCAGCTGAGCTGAACATGGGGCTTTACCGGGGTGTCTTCTCTCTTGTTCTTACATATGAGAAAAGTCTGTGCGTGTGTTTATATTGTCTAAAAATATATGGATTTTTTTAACGTATCTGGCTGTGAGCTACGCCACCTGAGACTGACCTGGTTGGGTGAAGGAGGGATGTTGCTCGTGGCTGCCTACCTCTCACATACCTCCCGGTATGTGGTCTTGCTGGTCTGGCTGTGCTCGTACTGGGACAAAACCAAGGGTTTGCAAGGAACTATCCCAAAATGGCTAGAAACCAGCTAGAAAAGTTCTCTCTGGTAAAAGTTTTTGGAGAAAGTCTTGCAGCACGCAGTGAGACCCAGTTGCTGTTATCTGTACCACAACCTGGCCCAAACCTTTCCATGGGTGACCCCCGTGCGTTTTCTGGCCCCGTTTGCCCACCTGGTGTGTTTTTGCTGGTGTGTTGGGATGGCACCAGTGGGTATCCTGGTGCCAGGGCTGGGTGCTGGCTTGCTGCTCACCACGCTGATGCCCAAACTGGAGAGAGGTGGAAGCATCGTGGTGCCAACAGCAAACTGGAGCAGCTGTGTAAAGCTGTCAACGGAACTAATTGCCAGGATGGTTCCCCCTCCCTCTTCCCCCACCTCAGTCCCCCTCTTCTGCCCTGGCACCCTGTCTTTCTCCACCCGCCACCCAGGGGCTGCCCGGATCTGCTCAGGATTTACATTAAAAGGGAAATTTTATGTAGGTAATTAAAACGTCACACTGCCAGATAGAAATAGGATTTGGTGCTTCCTGCGGTGCCTGTTTCTCGTGCGTGAGGGTGAACTGATTGATTACTGAGGTTTGAGATTAAGTATTCCCCCGAGCTCTGCTGGCATTTAATGCGGAGGGGGAGGGCAGAGAGAAGGGGAGGAGGAAAACAATGGTTTTCCTCCAAAGGAAGGAGAGCAGGGGAGTGTCTGCTGAACACATCCCCCTTGTCTTGTTCTGCGTGTAGCCTGCTCTGACGGAGCCTTCCAGGGCTGGTGTCATGGATCACAATAAAGCAGGTGCCTTCCTTTGCATCCACAATAGCAGGTGAGCTGCTGGTGGCTTTTGCCAGTTCCTCTCGCTGCTGGGTCAAGCATCCCATCCCATCCCATCCCTGTGGCTCAGCTGCACCCTTACCTCCCTATATCCCAGTCCTTTCTTCCTTGGAGCACACCTTATTTATTTCTTTTAATCATGAAAAACCAAAACCCCTCTCCCTTTGGTTTCGATGGGAGGGGATCAAAAACCCCTGCCGTGCTGCTCCTCGGACAGGCAGCAGGAGCCTCTCCACGCCAGGGTGGGTTGGAGACACCCACCTTCACCCGCTCCCCTTTGAAGTCTAATTTTAGCTGGAGGCGACGGGATCCCTTCGGGGTACGGAGGAGGAGGTTTCCTATCAGCCCAGACCTCAAGAAACACATCCACAAACAAAAGCAGCAAAGAAGCACTTAGGTTTATTTGGGGGAATTCTTTGAAAAATGGGTGTGACTTACATTTGCGAGCAGCCCTGCACACCGGCTTTGTTCTGTTGCAGTTGGGTATTTCAGGTCTTCCAAGATTTAATCAGAATAATTAGTTACTGTCTCTTTCTGCCTTCTGGTTTTGTTGCAGGTGTTCCAAAGGGTGTAGTTATCTTCCAGAGCGCTGCCTCACCGTCGCTTAATCCTTAAGCATCTGATTTCCTCCAAGTTGTCGGTCATGCTGCTTATGTAAGTCAATTTTTTTTTAAAAAAAAAGGGTGGATGGTGTCGGTGGATTCTGCTTGGAGGGTTTTGTAAGGACTTTTCCTGATTGTCACGGGTTTAATTGTGAGTTGCCTTTGGTTCCTAGCCCGTCATGCGGTGATCAGAGGACTCTGTGTTTGGGTTGGTGCTTAGTCACCCAGCCAGTTTAATGAGGTTGCTTTCAGCCAAACCTTCATGTATACCCCACTGCACTGGCAAGAGCTGTGTCACTTCGTGTCACCTCAGGAGAGGGAGGGAAAAACCAAAAAACTTTACAGAAAGAAAGGGCTTTCGTTTGTACAGTTATGCCTTTGACTTCTTAACCCAGTGTAATCCCTTACAAAAATCACAGCTCTGCCTGGGAATAAGGATTGGAAGTTGGGTGTTTTTCAGCCTGTATTTGCACAGGCTGGGGATAGGGGAAGGGATACACACGTTTCCCATCCCCTTAACAGGGGAGATGAGAAAGACACAGGAAAACACTGACGAAGAGGATGGGGTGGCTGGGAAGCCTCACAAAGAGACGGATGCGGTGCTGAACCCGCCCCCGGTTCACGCTGGACACCACGGTGAATCCCCTGTTTTCCCTTCACTATTTATCACCGAGAGCAGCTGCGGGTGGCCCTTGTGCTGCTGGGTAGCGTGAGACTGGAGGATTTGCTTTTTTTCCCCTTGGTTTGCCTTTCTTCCCGAGCTGGGGGCAGGGGTTGGTAGGGGTTGGTGATGCTGGCTTCTCAGCTGCCCTCACCACCTCGCCTATCGTGTCCTGCAAAAGGGGACATACAGGCTTCAGGGTGCTTGCTGCTTCCATGGTGGGTTTAGACCCTTTTAAATCTAGAAGCAGCCGTTGCCATCAGCTCCTCTGCTCTCCCGTGTGGTGGGGACCATAAACTTTTGAGATCAGTAACTTTTTGTTATCCCTTCTCGGGGATCACAGATGTGCAGTGGGGGGTTTGCTCTCCTTCCCTGGGACAAGCTCACTAGAGGGAAGTGGCCAAGGTGAGGGCAAGGTGGGACCATTTCATGTCAGTGAAACATGCTTGCATGGGGGCTAAGGTTAAAGTCCATCTCCTCTGCGTTTGGTAAGGAAAGGTGAACCACTGTTGGGGCACACATTGGACTCTGTGCCACAGTAGAGGTGAAGCTGAGCATGTTTCCTGTGTGCTGTCCACCTCACTCAGCTCCCCACCAACACTTTGGGAAGATGCTGACAAATCCTGTGTCTCCTCTGGGACTGATGTGGCAGCTGTCACAGCCAGCACCGCGTGGCCAGTGACCCTCACTTTTTCTTCTCTGGTGTGTGGGTGTGGGAAAAGCCTGATAAGATGGAAATACTCTTGAAGGAAGGCTGTCAACCTGATTCTTTCCTTGACATTCACCCAGTTGGAAAGCTGGTGGAGGTTCAGAGGGCACCTCCCAAGGTGCTGGGGATGTGTGATGTGCAGTGTGGCCATTGCCCCTGCCCAGTATGGCCCCTCCAGCCACAGCCAGGGATGCTAGAGGGGGCGTTGGGTCTCTCATCCCCATCCTCCCAGCAGGTGCCTGCTTGATTCACTCAAGGCTTTTGACAGATCTGCTTGGTTTGGAAGAGGGAGAGGTTGGGGAGGAGGCGTGGAACTGCTGGAATTGAGGAGGGTGAAAGCACAAGGGAAGGGAAGGGGACGGTGCCGTGTGGGAAAAAGGGAGACAACATGACTTGTTTGCCCAGTGCTTTAAAAGCTGCTCAGTTAAATGAAGCATTTGATAGAGAGCTAAATTTGGCATTTAAATAGCTTTGGAGCATGTGAATGCTTGGTGTTGCTCTCTTCTTCTTTCTGTGGGGGGAGTCACCTCCTGTCCCCATCTCTCTTTGAAGAATATCCCCCTATTAGAGGTCCACCCCAGATGCAGCTTGGTGGCCACATGCTTTCAAAAAGCCCTTCCAGTTGACCCCAAGCTTCTTGTCACTCTGGATCGCCCATTCTTTGACTTATCCCACCCTGGGTGCTGCAAACCTTGGCCATCAGGACTGACCCCAGGTCCCCTCTCCTGTGGTGGCCACTGCATGCTCACTGCATGGAGCTGGCTGGTCTTTTGTTGTCTCTCTTTGAGCATCTCACTTAAGGTAGAGCTGATGCCTCGTTGGCTTTTCCTATGGTTTTGCAGAGCTATGTGTGTTTCTTCTTTCTTTTCAGCCACCTGAAATACTCCTCCAGAAAACTGGAAGAGGACTTTTTTTTTTTCCCTGGTTGTCCCTTGGTGCAGAACTGGTTGTTCTTTGTGTGCTTAGGCGTACTGCTGCCTGATAAAGGAAACTTGTAGCATTTAGTTATATTTAATTTCTGTAGAATTAAATGGTATTTGAAGCTGTTTCTTCTGCTGGGCCCCAGAAGAACACAACCCTGTGACTCTGGATGCCAGAGTCAGGTGTGAATCCTAAGGATGGGGATGCAAAAGCTGTTTGCTCTCCAAAAGAAACTTCTTCTCGGTTAAGGATGGGGAGTGTTCCTTCCCACTGTAACCACCCTCGGGGAACAGACTGTGTCCTCCCACACAATCAGATCGTGTCCACTGAGGTGCCAGCCCGGGCACGGTGCCCCGAGGACTGAAGCTGCTTCCCTGCTCTTGCCCTCTGCCCTGTGCCCACCAGTCACTCCCAGACTTGGCAGGGGAGAAGCTTTGGAAGGAGCACACCCCGTTTTCCTCATAAAACTCCGAACAAGAGGCTTGGCCTGGTTTAGATTTTAAAAATAACTTGCACATTTGGAAGCTAAAGTTTCAGAAGGGCTCTGAATGGGATAATGGCTTTGATCGTGGCAGTCCGAGATCAAGGGAGGGCTTTTTATGTTTGCTGGATCAGCTGGAAAATATACTGTAGTGTCTAGACTTTATCATCCTTGAGCAAGTCTTTTTTTTTTTTTCAACTCTACAAAGGGTCTAACCAAAAGCCTATGTCTAATCAAAAGCCTATGTTGATAGGGAGGGCTCCTTCGGAAAGAAGCCTGCTCTGGGTTTTGATTGTGTCCAGAAGCAAGTTGAAAGAGGTGGAGATCAGCTTTGGACTTTGAAGGACCTCTGAGACTCTGCTTCACAGGTGCTGCTGTTTCTGATGAGGCCGTTGCCGTGGGTGGAAGCTGTTGTGTCAGCAGTGGGGTCAGGAGGCTGGAGACAGAGACCTTCCACGTGCCAGCCCTCCAGCCCCTTAGAGGCAGAGGAGTGATTTCCTAAAGTGCTAGGAATAAACTCAGTCCTGCCATGAAGGTGAGGACATGCTTTCACTGACTCTTTCCAAAAGCCCATGCCGCAGTTGAGCTCCATCACATTGGAGGATGCCCCGTTGAGAAAGTGGAGGCAGTTTTTCTTAGAAATGTCGTGTTTTCTGCACAGGGGGTCTTGGGGGTGTTCTGGCAGGTGTCCTGTTGGAAAAGCCATTGCCAGCACATGCTGCAACGCACCATAATACTCCCAGATAATGGCATGGGCTGCAAGCACAGCCCAAGGCTTTGATGGAGTGGAGCCCAGCTGTGAAAGCTTCGGCTGGAAGCTTTGGAAAACATTTGGATTGAGGATGTAGTAGCTTTGTGGCTGGTTGTTTTCCTTTGCTTTCTCCTTGAGAGAGGGAATCTGCTGTTGGGCTTTTTTCTTTTTGCCAGTTACTCTTTTAGACATATGTATTTCCAGGGATGAATCAGAGCAAATGCCAGTGTATAAACGGTTTGCGGTGTAAAATGGTATTAAAATGGGACTGGAAGGGATTCTGAGAGGTTACCTTGTCCCCCAGGGCAGGGTCAGTTGAATCCCTGCATCAAGCTGGAAGGCAGTTGTGTTTGCTGGCAGCTGTTTTCTCATAAATGATCTAAGGAGCAAAGGCAAAAATCGACCCAATAATGCTGTCAGTAAGTGCACAAGCCTCCTCCTTTTGATTCAAATCGTTTGCTGAGTAAGTGTTGAAAATTAATGATGGGTTTGTTCCCAGAACTATTCAAAGCAATATTCCACACCTTTTCTGCCTTGGCATTTGCCTAAATGCTGCAGCTTTTGTGCTCGCCTCAGAAGCCTCACTAGGATGAGGAACAGTTTTTTCTGTTTCCTGTGAACCTGACATGACTTTCCAGCTCTCCAGGTGGTTCCCACTTGGGCTGCAGGGGCAGCAACAGAAAGTCCCCAGATCCATCCCGACAACCCGGGATAGTTTGGGATGCTGCAGCACCAGCCCTGGGGAACATCAGCAGCGACCCCTTCCCTTGACATTTGCAGGTTTAGACAAAGCTGCGAGGCCCTGGGCAGTGGTGGGAGAGGAGAAGTCTCAGTAGAAATCCTTGCCTGCTCTGAGATGGAGGGCCAAGAGATGACTTTCAGTTAATTTCTCATGCATCTTCTTCTGTCCCGGCTTTGGGTCTTTAGTGATGGATCAAAGAAAAACTACGTGCAAGAGCCCCAGCATCATCCCCTTGCCTTTTAAAGGTGGTGCTGCAGAGCTTCCACTGGTCTTTTTAATTTCCTTATAGCTCCCCCATTTGAGCGATGAAAGGTTTGAAAGAGGTTCACCTATAGCCAGGTGGGTCTGGCTTGCTCTCTAGCCAGCACTATATGAATGGTAGCATCCAGCCCAGGCAGTGACTGGTTTTCCATCATCTGGTCCTTTCCCCAACCAGTTTATAGTAGGTGATAGCAAAATTCATCCAGTTTTGGCCGTGTGGCAGGCTTGGTGAGCTGCTCCAGGTCCATCTGTACGTTTGAAGTCAAGATGGCTGGCGTTAGTGATTTTGTTTGGCCAAATGTATGCAGAGATGCCACGGCTTAGATTTGTTACAGATGGGCTCCCAGATATAGTCTAAGGCTTTCTGCCAGCCAATTTTAGATCAGTGTAAAAGTGATTGGCATTCCTATAAATAAGGCTGCTGTGGGGTTATAAATATAAATAATATGCTTATTCATTACATTATTTTTAATCTCAAGTGGGTTGCCATCCTGGTTTATCATAAGCAAACCATGCCCTTTGTGTGTGAGTTATTCACAGCTCCAGAAATGCAGCTTCTGAGGCCTTGAAATACTTTTTGCCCTTGTAAATATGTGTGTGAACTATCCACGAGTCCCTGTGCCGCGGTGGGATGAAGGACTTTTTCACTGTTCCCTCCTCACAGTCATTCACAGGGGAATGACCCTGTGCCAGAGACTGCTGCAGACAGTTCCAGAGGCCGTAGTGACTGTAAATACAGGAATGTCTTTCTTTGGCTCGCAGAGGAGTATGACTTTGCTGGTTATTTAGTCCCCGTGGGCAGGTGAATACTCTGTGTGACTCCTTCGGTGCTGGGAAGGACTCCCCAATTAGCATCTCCATCCACATCCTCAGGCAGGGAGTCACAGAGGGTTTCTTCCCTCTGTGTCTTGGGCTGGGCAGCTTTGGGAAAGGGGGTCTTTTCTCCTCATTTATCTGTCCCTGCTGTTGTTTCTGCTACAGGAGCAAGGAAAAAAGTCCACCAGACCAGCTGCAGGCACTGCTGTGACCTGGGGAGGTGCAGAGCCGGGGGTGCAGCAGGGCAGTGATGCAGCCCTGGTAAATCTGGCTTGGTCTTTGAACAGGCTTATGAAAACTTATGGCTTATGAAAACACTGCGAGCTGCAGCCTCCGGTTTCTTCCGGTTTGTTTTCCTTCTCCTTCCAAAGCATTTGAGTATTCATTCAGTAAATGATGAAGCACGGAGCACATGTCCCCGAGAGGCAGAATATCAGCCACCTCGCTTCCCTCGGTAATAACATCCATCATGGAAAGTTAACCTATGATTGTAGCTTAGTTTCCTAATGAAATGAAGCTTAAAGTTGGTCTAGCCATCTAGCCAAAACAGGCATGGGATTAGAAGGGCGTTGTGGAGGTGTTTTATTAAGGGAAGGGATGCAATGAATATTCAGCCTGTACTAGACACCAAGGAATACATGTAAATGTTGGGGACGTCCAAGCCATAAAGAGTGCTTTAGTTGGATCTACCGTGTTACGAGACCGCGGAGAGCCCACACCACAGGACTCTGCACAGACAGGCAGGTGTTGCAGGGGTGATGTTTGCCTACGTGAATTCTCTGATGTCTAATAAACCCAAGTTCATCCTACAACCTTAATATAAACCTGGCTTATGCTGTTTAGGTTCACAGAGGGAAAGCCCCTCTTTGTTTGTCTTGGTTTTCCTAATGCTGCTTACCCCACCAAGGGTAGTTTCTGTAGCGTGGCAGGATCGACGTGATTTTGCAGGGTTTTCAGGGGCTGGTAGCATGGTTTCCCTGTCTTCACCCCTTGCTGGAGCTGGTTGCAGTCCATGTGCCATTCAGCATGTGGAGGCAGGGGAGGACAAGCTGCTGGGAGAGGGCATCCTGAAGGTCGGAGCTGGACGACAGTGTTGAAAACCTCACTGTCTTCCACCACTGGAAAGCCTGGGGTAGCAGATGAGCGGTGGACAGACAGGAGGACCTATAAAGCCTGAGTGGTGGGCCCTTGTGTCCTTGCCTTAGGGTTATTTCTGGTGCACAGTGGCCGAGTTGTAGCTGTATGGTGGAGGTGAAAAGTTGGCATCTGTAGATACCAGGAGTGGCGTGTGGCTTGCACAGACCCACTATTTGACAAAGTTAGAAGTGAAATAAATTGCCTTGTCCAGTGCAGGTAAGGGAGAAATTACCCTGGTTGTGGTGTAAGCCCTGGTGTGTGGCTGGTGACAGCAAGCAGGGAGGTGGGAGCCTCCAGGAAGGATGTTACCACTGTCCCCATGTTCTGCTGCAGACACTTGTGCATTAAGGGAACCCTTTCCTCCCAAGCCAGCAAACAGCTCCTGGTTGGCATGTGTTAGCCAGGTCCTGAAGGTCCTGGCATGGGTGCCCAGAGCATCCCATGCTGCCATCCAGTGAGACCTGGACAGGCTGGAGAACTGGGCAGGGAAGAACCTCATGAGGTTCAACAAGGGCAAGTGTAGGGTCCTGCACCTGGGGAAGAAGAATGTGTCAGGCACCAATACAGGTTAGGGGTGGACGTGCTGGAGACAAGCTCCAAAGAGAAAGATCTG
>BJBW01007183.1:0-18562 GCA_004320125.1 Scolopax mira
CTCTCCCCAGCTTTCCTGTAGCCCCCTCAGGTACTGGAAGGCCACTCTTAGGTCTCCCTGGAGCCTCCTCTTCTCCAGGCTGAACAACCCCAGCTCCCTCAGCCTGTCCTCGTAGCACAGGTGCTCCAACCCTCTAATCATTTTTGTGACCCTAAATACAGTGCTCTGAAATACAAATTGGGCCATCATTATTTCTACATGCTTTCTTACAACAAACGAGGAATGCTTAAAGCTAAAATACCATAGAAATTCTAAAACATGACGCTCACCTCTATGGTCAGCCAACACCTAGCATTTCCTCCTCTTTCCCAACTTCCCCTCTTGTCTTTCAGTAGTAAAATACAATATAGTATCTTAAAGAACACCTTTGGAAACAGTAACAACACAGACCACAGTTGGATTTACCCCTGGAGCATTCACCACTCCAGTGTGTAAGCGGCGCTGGATGGTCACCTCATGGAGTGAGGTCCCAAAGCTCTGAGCAGCTCCTTTACGCAGGGCAAGACACCACCTTCCACACCTGAACGATCCTTCAGAAAGCAGCCTAGGACACCAAACAGGCTACAGAGGGGTTAATCATCAAACAGTTGGAAAGTGGGATATAATGAACCTGTACCCCAAATGCAGCCCGACACGTTTGTAGCCTTGTATTTGAAGTAAAGGTGCACACAAACCAGAAGTTGACAGTGATTTGCTGATATGAACCAACTCAAGTGCAATCTTTCTGACAAATTTCCTGGGAAGACACATGATACTGGAAACCCAAGGGTGTTGAGAAGTGCTGCAGTTGCTGCTGAATGGTTACTAAGGACTGAGGAGAAAAGGAGATAAAACCCCAGAACTAAGGATCCATCTCTCCAGCAGAATTTACAGCTCAGCAAGCAGCCAGATCATACTTCTCATGCTCTTCTATAAAGCCTGAAACCCTAGATTAACTGAGACTTTTAATTCTGATTATACTTTGGGATGGCCACAAGTCTCAAGAACCACGGCAGAGGCAGTGCTCCTTACTGTGCAGCTGGGGCACAGCCCAAGGATTTTGCCACAAGGAGGTAAAAGCTGTGAATCTTCACTGGCACCAGATGTCCTGCCCCTTCTCTCTCGCAAAGCTGAGCCAACAGGAGCTTCCTCTCTCCATTGTCTCATGGGAGAAACTGGCTGAAGTGTCAGCTTCATACAGCTGAGACGTCACAGAACTAAGATGTCAAGGAACTTGAAAGAATACTCATTTTTGATACAAGGTAAGATAAACCTAATGTTTAGAAATCCTGCTCTTTTGCAAATTCAGATTACATCTTGCGTGTCACTTAACCTTACTATAAAAGCTATTAGTTATCTTAAGATTTTCAAGTTTTATTAACTAAATTCCTGCTAATTATATTACCAGGTCAAACTACTGTTTGTTTGCCAGTAATTATTTGAGGGAAAATAAAAAACACTTCTAAAAATCAGTTCCAATCTGGAAGCTGCTAAGAATCTCATCTTTCCACAAGATTTTAATTTTTACCCTTCAGAATATTACAAAGGTTATCTTCCTTCCTTTATCTGTGATCAAGTAGTACCACTATTGAAGCGACAGGGATTTTGAATATTCATCATCCATTTAAGCAAAAGTATGAAAGAAGCTGCCCGAAGAGAAAATTAAGTTACAGCTGAAACGAAACCACTGAATGACCATCAAGCTACATGGAGCAGAAGTGCTCCATTCCTCAGTCAAAACCGTTACTCTATTCAGATTTAATCCTAAATAATGACTCCATTATTGCATTCTATTTATGTGCAGACAACTTGGAATAACAAAGACAATACTCTTTAGATGAAAGCTTGGCATAGGGCTATACAATCCCCTCCATATGGGAAACAACTTACTAAAACCAGCTCCCCCCACCAGTACAACTCAAGTGAGATCAGCTTCTGAACAGTGACAGTGTCTAGTGCTGGTTTGACCAATATCCAGGAAACTCTCTCCCACTTCAGGTTGATGACATTAATCATTACTAAAAGTAGCAGTCTGGAGTGCAAGAAGAATGCACAAAGATACTCCAGCTTTCCAAATACAGCCAGGTATCTTTACTCCTTGAGAATCAAGAGAACGCAAATGGATTCAAATGAGTAATATTCGGGGACACAAAGAGAGGGGACTGCACGGTCACCCCGAGTTTGGGCAGGTGATTCTGTTCTGCCTCTAAGAGTCAGACAATGCACAGGCTCTGAACTGCAGGTGCCTGGTAAGAATGCAATTAACAGTCATATACTGTTGGTGAACTACCAATGAAAAAACCAACAATGTGGTAAAACTGTTAATGCCTCTTGCAAATGAGAAAAAATAATAAGTTATTGCTTGTAGTTTTAATGCAAGGTGGGAAAGTGACTACTGTTATTAATAAAACAAGTATAAACATGACTTAGGCGTATCTAAGTGAAAAGCCTACTGACAGGCATCACTGTGCTTCTTGGGAAAAAAACAACACACAAAACCTAAGCGACACTGAATTCTACAAATAGTACTTCAGGGTGTACACCCCCCATCCACAATTAAAGAAAGTAGAACAGTTATGATAACCAAGACTCTAAAAAATTAACACCAGATTCCTTTCGCTGTGAATTAAAAACAAGTTCAATGTTTGAGGTCCAATATAACAATGCTCTCTGCTGGGAGAAAGCCAAAAGCCATGCTTAGAGTGCACAGTACTGAACATCTCCAAAACATACTCAAGACTTCTTCATTTTCTTAAAACAGAATTGTACAGAAAGAAATGCACCAGTGATACTCGGGGCCCTTACCACAGAAAAGACATTGAGGTGCTGGAGCAGGCCCAAAAAAGGGCAACAAAGCTGATGAGGGGTCTGGAGAACAAGTCTTATGAGGAGATGCTGGGGGAGTTGGGGGTGTTCAGCCTGGAAAAAAAGAGGCCGAGGGGAGACCTTCTCACTCTCTGCAACTACCTGAGAGTGTAGAGAGGTGGGGGTTGGTCTCTTCTCCCAAGTCACAGGTGATGAGACAAGAAGAACTAGCCTCAAGTTGCACCAGGGGAGGTTCAGATTAGATATCAGGAATAATTTTTACATGGAAAGGGTTATTGCACATTGGAATGGGCTGCCCAGGGAAGTGGTTGAGGCACCAGCCCTAAAGGTATTCAAAAGATGGGTTGACACAGTGCTTAGTGACATGGTTTAGTGATGGATTTTTATCAGGGTTAGGTTGATGGTTGGACTAGATGATCTTAAAGGTCCCTCCTAACCTAGACTATTCTATGATACAGCTTAGAAATCACCGAAGAAGAAAAGCACAAAAATTCCATTGTGTTTTGATAGCTGGGTACCTTGACAGCTTTACACAGAGGCTAAAAGGAAATCAACAACATCCCCTCCACTCCCCTTTCAATAAATACGATACTGCTGAAGAGTCCAACTGATCTTTGAACTGCAGTCAAATTGTACCTCCTCTGCTTAACCCCCCTGCCCCAATAATCCATCTGTCCTCCCAATGATTCAGAAACTCTTCTCACCCAATCCCATTCTACATCAAACACGACAATTTAAGTCTGTGACCACATAGAATTCTTAGAAACCTCCACAGAAACTATGAAGTAAGAGCCTACATCTACTCCCCACTCAACTCTCAATTACTTACTGTGCCAACAGGGTATAAACATCCCCTTGCACAAGATTAACAGCTCACAGGATATTCTCTGCATCTCAACACTTCTATGCAAGATGCAGGTTATGAGACCTCATCAAGAAGAGCACAATAAACATTCTTAAACTGTCTTGAGACGAAACACTGAAGAGTTCAATGCACTGCTACAACTACAGATTAACTAAGGCATCACACGGTATGGAAATCAGGTTTAAGCAAGGGAAACAGTTTAACATGTTTGGCCAGGATAAATGCATCATAGATGGTTTGGGTCAAATGGAACCATCTAGTCCAACCTCCCCTACAATGACCAGGGACATTGTTAACTACATTATGCTGTTCAGAGCCCCATCCAAACTGACCTTGAATCTTTCCAGGAATGGTCATCTACCACCTCTCTGGGCAACCTGTGCCACTGTTTCACCACCATCATCAAAAAGAAATGTCTTCCTTGTATCTAGCCTAAATCTCCCCTCTTTTAGTTTAAAGCCATTACCCTTGTCCTGTCATGACAGACCCTATTAAAAAGTTTGTCTCCACCTTTCTTGTAGGCCCCCTTTAATACCAAATAGTTGCAAAAAGGTCTCCCTGGAGCTTTCTCCTCTCCAGACTGAACAATCCCAACTCTTTCAGCTTGCCCTCATAGGAGAGGTGCTCCAGCCCTTTGAGCATCTCTACGGTCCTCCTCTGGAGCTTCTCCAACAGGTCCATGTTCTTCCTGTGTTGAGGACTCCAAAGCTGGACTTCTGTACTGCAAACATACATTGCCTGCTCAAATCGAGCTTCTCGTCTATCAACACCCCCAAGTCCTTCTTGGCAGGGCTGCTCTCAATCCCTTCATCCTCCAGCCTGGATGGATACCAGGGGTTGCCCTGATCCACATGCAGGACCTTGCACTTAGCCTTGTTGAACCTCATGAGGTTCACATGGGCCTACTTCTCAAGCCTGTCCAGGTCCATTGGGATGGCTTTCCTCCCCTCAGGTGTGTCAACCACCCCGCTCAGCTTGGTGTCATCTGCAAACTTGCTAAGGGTGCATAGACAGATTCCTCTATGTCATTGATGGAGATACTAAACAGTACTGGTCCCAATATTCTTAGGAACCCTAAGAATTAGGGTTCCTGATATTCTTAGGAAATTCTTCCTCATTCTACTTTGGACAGATACCTCAAATTTGGATTTATTTCTCTTAAATGGGTGGAAGGAGAACTTAAGCCCTCTTATTGGATACTGTGTAGTTTCTTCATTGACACTTTTCCTGGAAATCACAACTACACTTCCATTGCTACTTTGTTTTGTATAGCAACCACTAAGCAACACAACACAGGCACAAAGGCAGCAGGCCCAGGCCCTGTTGGTCAATTACATGACCTCAGTACAGTGAAATCCCTCTTTTGGGAAGGGAAAGAGAAACAAGACATCACTTGTTATCTGGGAATGTTCTAGTTTGTTATATCTGCATTTCCATATATACAAATGCATGTGCCTTACAGGAACAGTGTCTTTCTCCAAAGCACCCTTTTTGAGTAGTATTTCCTACTGATGGATGAAGGCTGGTATCTGAAGTAAAAATCAATCTTAAATGTTAGCTTTATCACTCTATGAGACTTTATTAAATACAGAGTAGAGAACACAACAGAGGCCTAACAGGTGCACATGACTCCTAAATATTTCTGAAGCTATATTCATGTAAACTTTTGTTTGTGTAGCTCTGCTGGTAACTATCATTTTGCTCTGGAGTTATATCCTCCTCTCAAGTAAAAATCACCTGCTCTTTCAACACCACTGATGTTCTCTCTTATATGGACATGTTTGACTTTAAAGATTTCTACAGGTATCCTGGCACTGTAATGGTTAACTACATAACCCATACGCTCTGGTCACCAGTGATTTACAGCATGGATTAAAAATGATGTTGAGTAATTAAGGGGACATTCCTTCCCCTCCAAGCTCCATAGCTTCCCCCCCCCCTCATTCTCCAATAACCTCCATACAATTAAAGAGAGCCCCTGTGACCCCTGAGGTCCTATCTAAAAAGTCTAGTACTTTCACAAAAGTCAAGACTCAAAAGCATAAAAAGTATTTTGACAATTTATCTGAAACCGAAGCAAGTAGAAGTGTCTGCTTCAACACTTTTAACACAAATGCATTTGAAAATATGTGACATTTTAATCCAGGTGCAAATTCAGAGACAACGTCCAGCTCTTTAGGTCCAGCATATTTCCCTAAGTGCAAAAATTCAACATTATTACCTTCTTAGCCCTTAGCTTCCTAAAAACGTTCCCCATTGCCACCACATAAGATAACATTTATAGACACAGGGCCACAGATTTCTTCTGCTTAAAAATTAACTTAATTTTAGCTGAATTACCTTGAATGTTGTTCTTACTGTTTAGTTTCTACATCCTCAGGCAGTTACAAAACTGTAATTTCTTCCCAGTCCTGAAGTCACATCCTGAAGATTTGCTGGATTTGCCTCCGTTTCACACACTTCTTTCCTCAAATGTTACCCATTCCATGGGATTTATTTCCTCATTACCTTCTATATTTTTTTGATACTTAATAGTCCAAAATCAGCATGAAAATGGTCTCTTCTTTTGTCCACAAAGTGGTATCTTTCACCTACCGAGTCTACTACTTCTACTCACTTATTTTTACTGGCTCAAAGAAGATTTTGCTCCTTCAGCTGTAACGATTCTGCATCCTGTCACTTCTTTTAGTTTTGACTGAGAATAGCACTTACAGAATGCATTTGATTGTCACTAAAAAGGATTATCTCCTTTTCCATCAGAACTTGAAAATTAGTACATGCACACAATCACTCACTCATATCATCAGAAGGAGAGAACTCAAATTGAACTTTTTTGACAAAGAATTCTATGCTCCTTTTTCTCCTGATAATCAGAGATTCATTAGGTACTGGACAACTCATTCACCACAACGTATTTTTTGACACGGGGAGAAGTGCTAATGTTAGAATCAGGTAGTAACAAACCAGAATGAACTCAGTGAAAGCTGTTTGTTACTCATATTATAACTTTTCAAAAAACACGAAGTATTTCAAAACTAGAAAGCTTTACCACCAAAAGAATACCAGCAGTTGTCCAACATTTTGCATTTAGGACAATTTTGGAAGAGAGTGAGGGCAGATTATGTAGTATGAGAAGCTGAACTATGCCATGGTATTATAAAAAAAGGTTAGTAAGTGGGGATGTACGAATGGAGTATTGGCTTGAAAGACACGTGAAGCAATCTTTTTGCTTTACACAGCACTAACATCTCGGCTGGAGCTCGTTGTCCACCACTGCACTGTGTCTGGCTGGGATGGAGTTAGTTTTCTTTACAGCAGCCTGCATGGTGCTGTGTTTTGGATTTATGTCTACAACACTGTTGATAACAAGCCAATGTTTTAGCTGCTGCTGAGCAGAGCATCAAGGTTTTCCATTTCTCACTCTGCCCCTCCCTCCCCACAGTGATTAGGCTTAGGGTAGGCAAAATCTGGCAGGTGGGACGGGGCAGGGGTGTGGGGACACAGCCAGGACAGCTGACCAGAACTGCCCCAAAGGATACTTCACATTGGACAACATCATGCTCAACAATAAAAACCAAAGGGTAGTCTTTCCAAGACAGCTGTTGCTCAGAGACTGGCTGGGAGTCAATCCATTTGTGGGAAGTTGCGAGTGACTGACCTTCCATCACTCTCTCCCCACCACCTCTTTCCTTCATTTATTGAATTCTTTATCTCAACCCGAGTTTTTCTTGCTTTGGCTCTTCTGGTTCTTGCCCCCATCCCAAGGGGTGGGAGGGATCAACTGAATTAGTACTTAGTTGCTGGCTGAGGTCAACCCACCACAACCACCCCTCAAAAAAGGGATGCAGTAAATCAAGGTGAGACATGGAAGAACTCACATACGTCCAGATAAGCTAAACTTTGAAAGACTTAAGTTCTTTAAAACAGAGAAGGCTGAAAAACTTATTGTAGCAAAGAAAATTCCTGCTAGATAGCCAAGGGGAAAGATGACAACACCACAAATACCAAAGCACTGCAACAGATTGCTCTGAAGAGCTTGTGAAATATTAGAGGACTTCAGAACAGGTTAGATTGACATCTGCCAGGGATATCAATAGCTTGGCTCACTTTGGACTAGTGAATCTATTCTAGTCTTACTTTTTAGGTTTCAGGGCAGATGGAAGTACCCATTTCTCTAATCAAATATTAGAAAAAACCAAACACCACCTATAGTAATTACTAGAGTCTCAACAATATAATTAGTTTTATGCAATCAGATAAAATGTAGACATAGTCTTTCTCTCAATATAAATTAAAGAGTAGTTAATTTGAATTAAGGAATCAAAAAACTAGAGGAATAGCATCTGCACTAATAACAAAGTGCAATTCAAAACAACTGTTTTACTAAAACAGCAGTGTTCAGCAAAATTACCTCCTCTACGTTGGAAGCAGTTTTGGCAGAAGTCTCCATAAAGATAAGTCCGTGCTCTCGTGCAAATGCTTCACCTTCCTCTTTCTTGACTTCTCGTCTAGATTCTAAATCACTAAGATGCAAAAAAAAGTAAGTTAGTCACAAGGTCTAACCTGTCCAAATATTATTCTTCAGAGACATACTTAGAAGCCAAGAGCCCCATTAGAACTTAAGTACATATGAATATCTATTCCAGCCCTTAGAGCAGAATTATTGTAAGCCTTGCCCTTACAGTACACAGAATGGCCACACACATCATGCTTGCCTGAGCTAGCAGATCTTATCAAAGACTTCATGAAATTTCTTTCAACAGGATGCATATATATATGTATCTAGTTATTCAGTGAGAACTAGCTTTAGATATTGTCATTTTAGGTAAATATCACTCTTTTCTAGTATAATGTTATCTACCAATCCACACTGTAAAGCTGAATGGATAAGGGACTTCTGTAAGTTATTTCTTAACGATTTAAAAAATAATTTTAAAAACAAATTTCATTTTTCCCATCAAATTTCAGTTTTCCTAAGCTTGCATTTAGGTTTTGAAACTCCAGGCCTGACCCTCCAACAGCAGAAGAATTTGAAGTAACTGATACACAATTTCTTGTTTCCTGCTTTCCAAGCAATTTAGATGAAAGTTTAATATTAAACAAAAGAACAAAAAGCTGCCCTCTTGGGCTGGACAACTAAAACCAAGTCCACTTGAGTAAATCATAAGACACAAGTATTTCACTCTTACTTTTTAAAGCTTCTTTAGGAATAAAGAGTACGCAGTTTGTCCTTTGTAGGTATATTAAATCTTGAGCAACAACAACGCTACATTTATAAATAAATAATAAATATAACATATATTTAAAGTTTCATTTGAGTTGTGCATGTAAAAAATATTTTCTCAGATAAACATTTTAAAACTAAATAGCATGCAAATACAGATGTTTAAATTTGCACTCAGAATTCCAGTAAAAAATATCATACTGGGCTTCTGTGCTGCCAGCCTTGTAATTATACATATATTAAATATAAATTATACTCACTGTGGCATCTACTTTGCAGCAAAGCAGGTTTTTGTTATTTTTACAACTACAGTTCCACACATCATTTAAACATGGGAGCATTTGAAGATAAGGATACAAGAAATGTCTTCTCAAAACAATTTTAAAGTTGACATTCATTATATGTAAGCGTTCCCAGTATCTCAGCCTCAGGCTTAAGAGATCTCAACAAGGTGTTCATTCTCATGTCCCTGAAGTAGCTATCTGAGGTTGTGGTGTTGAACTTGAGCAACATCTTTGTTCGCTATTGCCATGCTAACCTCAAAAATACCTTGTTTAAAACCTTGATTCACTACAGCATTATCTCCCTGATAGAACAGAAATAAACAACCCTTGACTTGAAATAGCACATGTGCATCAAAAACTGCAGCGATAACCCAGTCAAAACTCACTACTGATATCTAAACATATTCTTAAAGAGTTTTAACTGCTTCTACTAACCACAGTTGTCTTCCTCTCTCCACTCCAATAAGCTGAAGCATTTGTTCTTACTAGATCAATATAGCTATGTTTTGTTCTGGAAAGAAGATTAAGTACAGTATTTGTCATGTTTTGACGCTAGTACTTGTAATGTTTTCAAAAAACAGCTATTATATTTCAGATTATATTCTCAACACTCTTCAAATCCAGCAATAAGTCAGTACTACAAATGTATACAAAGTACACTTTGGGGACTCATAAGACCAAAATTTATTCTTTCAAAAATGTTATGCTAGTTTACATGTTCTTCCTTCCACCCATCCCTAGGAGTATGCCCTACCATAACTCCTGTAACATGCTTTCAGGATAGCGCAGTATAACTGAGGGAGTTTTCTTCCCATTCACCTCTTTGAGGCTTGAAAATAATTCCTTTTAAGAAACTTCGTAAAGAATTTTTACTTCACGTGGCACTTTAATCTGTAACTTAAAATACATGATTTAAGTATATTTATTGTTTGAATGTAGCTGGGAATTACTGAGGTAGCTGCAAGGAGCACAGAGTCACGTGCTATCGTTTGCATCACCAGAATGCAAGACCAAAAATTAATTTAACAGCTAAGAATAATCAGGAATAGTTACAGATGTCAACTAAGAATGCAAACTTATGGAATACTTATCTCAAGTAAACAGTACACTTTACTGCTTCTCTCAGTGCCATATTTTTACTCACTTCAGCATAAAAACAGTAGGTGAGGGACACCGCAGGCTTACCAAAGCTTCATTTAATAAAAGAGATTGCATTTTTATATTAATTTGTGAAGACTATGCTTATCACATCCCTCAATTAAAAAGAACATTCTTAGTCATTTTTCAGATTACGTATAAAGACGTGGACAAGCTTCACAATTACTTAATGCTAAACATGTTTTTCAGAGGGAAGTAGAGCATCAGGGGCAGAGGGAGGAAAACAAAAGGGAGAAGGGGGAAGAAGAAGAAAATTAGAGGTGAACAGGCCAGAGTAGCAAAACCAGACTCTCTTTACCACATGGCTGTTTCTCAGTAGTATCCAAGAAATGATCTGGATGTTCATTAAATTTTAAGGGACAAGCACACACACCATGATTTCAACTGGCAGCTTCAGTTTCAAGAATTGCTGAGGCATGGAAACAAGTTAGGGTCAATTAAGTAAAGGCCCTTAACTAATAATGGGTTATTAAATTCCGAGATGATGCTTTTGGTATTTGGAAAAAACCTACATCCAGAAAAAAAATATAATCTAGCCATGATGCTACAGTTCACTGGCTAAAGAACTAACAAGATTACAGATAAACTTAATGTATTTACTGATATGTTCTTTATAAAGACCTTTAATACAAATCAAAGTCTCAGCATCAATAGGGAACCATTTTAGAACCCTGGACAGACTGGCTGATGTGAACAACCAAGTAAATAATTGTTTACAAATTGGGTAACACATGTCCAAAACTTTTAGTTGTATTTTCATCACCCAGTATCTAAGAGCAGCCTGAATTACCAGAAAATAGTGGAAAAACTTTCTCTGCCCCAGCTAAAACATACAGAATATAAAACAGCCTTAGAATTTAGAAACGTCTCATATAATCAGTGAGGTGTGCGCTTTTTACAGTTAAGAAAGATTTTTGAAGTGAATCCTGTAGTATGGGCTTTTTTTTTGTCAAATGACATTTTCTGTGATTCTTAAGAGAAAACTAAAGCACTTTAGGACACCTAAAATTCTGGCTCATATTCTCTTTGAAAGGGAGAGATCTGGGTGCTTCTAATTGGCAAATCCTTGTAAAAAGAAAAGCAATGAGAAAAATAATTCATGCAATCCATGATTTCATGTATTTACAGTCAGTTCTTTTAAAATAAAATTACTTTTGAAAAAGGTACTCAAAATACAGGGTAGTTGATCCACACATGCTGCACACTGTATTAAGCTAACTAGAAATGGAAAGGTTTTAGGTTTACCATAGAACTACGTCCAGACTGAAAATAATTTAAAGCTAAAAGACTGCCTACAAATAAGAAAACCCAAAAGCTGAAGTCCAAAGAAAACTTCAATCTTTACCACTTACAAAACTGTAACTGGTTAAATTTTACCTTTTATTTCCAATAAGCATTATAACCATGTTGGAATTGGAATGCTGACGAGCATCTTCTAACCAAGTTGTCAAGTGGTTGAAAGTGTCCCTCCTAAGTATGGAAGAGAATAAAAATTAGAAGCAGTATTTCAAGCAATCTCCTTCCCTTATATTAAGTCAAATTCTCTACTTGAGTAGCCAACTCATTTATTAGTACACATGCTCCAGGGATAAAAAGCTAGTAATCCCTTTGTGAGAAGGGGAACAGGCGAACAAAAATTTAGTAAACAAGAAGCATTAAAGAACTCTGCCTAAAAAGTAATTGAAAACATGTTTACTACAAAGAGAAAGGGGATTCTTGTAGCTGAAATAATATGTAATTTTATATATGTATAAAATTCTGCTGAAAGGAATTTTAAAGCTCCCTAAGAGCTGCAACAAATTCCAATGACAGTACAAAAAAATAATAACAACATATTCATATTGTAACATTTGTTCTATTGATGGCAGAAAATGGCTGATAATTTTCTCTGAGTTTATAAACTGAATAACAAATTTAGCAGCAGCCTTTTAAAGTAAAGTACATAAATATGGCCTGATACAGATTTTACAGAATACGTACAGTAAATATTAAACAAGGTTTACAGGCATGTGATTTAATATTTCACTAAAATCATATATTTATGAATCCAAGATTCATCTGCTGGAAATTCAATGGAGAGAATAAGTTGCTTCTGGATATTAAAAAAATAAATAGGAAGCAGAAGGGTAGACATCTAGAAAAACTCTAGTAAAAGCTGTTGTTTATTTCAGCAACAAGATCCCAAAAAGGGAGCCACACACCCTAACAGGATCTTGGAGCCTGAACATTTTCCTAAACCAGCCACAGTACCCCCAGTTTTGCAGATGACAAATTGTACAGAGACTTCATTCAATACAGCAGGAAAACCTTCTGAAGAGCTGCTACCAAAAAAAAAAAAAAATAAAAATAAAAAAAAAAATCACACTACAACCTGTATTTTCCCCAACCTCATAAACACAGCAATGGGAGAAGTTGCCTGGTATTTTAATGTAACCAAACTTTGATGTTTTACCGTTTCCCTCCTTTGCAGGATGGTGCTTCCATAAAAAAATCTGCTATCGTTAAAGAAAAATTATAGCTCGTGGTAATAAAAACACTAGAAAAGAATTAATGAAATATTTTAAGGCCTTTCTCAATAAAGGCCATCCAGAGGGTCAAGGTCAAATAGTTTATTAAAATATTCTGTACTTCAAGACTTTATGTATACTTTTTCTCAACCACTACACAGAGAAAACTGGAAATATATAGGTTAAATATACCTGACTCTGAGCTCTTAAGGAAAGTTAGAAAAACATTAGATTACAAATACATATGCAAAAAGACAAACTAAATTAGACATTTTAACACCACCATATACTATAGCACAATTCTACAAAGAAATAATTTTAATCTACTTATACCTCCTTGGTATTCTCACCTTGTAATGTCATACACTAGTAAAGCCCCTGCTGCCCCTCTGTAGTACGACCGTGTAATGGAACGGAAGGACTCCTGCCCTGCCTGCAGAAGATAAAGTTTCATTACTTCATATCTCAAGTTTATTTTTTGGTGCTGCAAATCACAAACTTAGAATCACAGAATTATAGAATTCTATTTTTGAGAGGACAAGGATGAGAATAAGTACAGAGAAGAAATCAGAGAGGGCACAACTGGGGACAAAGTCTCTAACACTAACACAAGAAGGCACATAAGGAGAAGATACCAACTACAGCACAGTGCTGTTTAAAAAAAAAAATAAATAAATTGGAACAAGACCTCTAAACCTTTTTTGGCAATCCCTGACAACCCAATTTACTGAATGGCTTCACAATACATGAATCATTATTAGAGCACAGAATGGACTCCTAGCAACTAAGCTCTGAAGACAAATTTGAAAGGAAGCAAATAACCCAGAGCTTCACATTTGAATTCAATAACCCGCTCCCTGGGGCAGCTGTTGACACTAGAATAAATAAAGCCCATTGTAAATAAATGATGAATGACATCTTTACGCCCACCATCTGCTGGTGTAAAGGTTGTTGGAAGGCCAAGGATGCAGATTTTATCCGTTATATCATAAACTGCAGCCAGCTTTCAACAGTCTTCAGATGGAATTCTTTCAGTAATCGTTTTATTATGAAAAAAAACAGAAAATGGTTCTGAATTCAATTTTATACAATTCTGCTCCACAGTTAATCAATTTCCTCTGTACTTGATAAATAACGCTTGTCAAACAGCTACAGGATGCAAGAGTCATCTTCATATGCACTAGTGAAAAACTTCAGAGATCCTACATAAATTAGGTAGTTCTCACAGAAAAGTATTCTGTAAAAATCTCAGCACTTACTCAGAACACAGGCCGGAAAAATAAATACCCGTAATTGCAGACCTTGAGCTCCCCATGCTCATGCTTTTCAGAAGTGCTATCTAGCACCTGACAGTTGTTAGAAAAAATGTTTACTTCTAATATTTAGTAATAATTGAAACTTTAGCATCATTCAAAGATAAAACAGAACACAATTAAAAAATTACAGTATTAATGGTGAAAAAACCCCCTTTATATTCTATAATCATAGCATATCAGGTTGAAAGGGACCTTGAGGATCACCTGGTCCAACCTTTCCTGGCAAAAGCACTGTCTAGACAAGATGGCCCAGCACCCTGTCCAGCTGAATCTTAAAAGTGCCCAATGATGGGAAATCCACCACTTCCCTGGGGACATCGTTCCAATGGCTGACCATTCTCATTGTGAAAAAATTGCCCTCTTGTGTCCAATCAGAATGTCCCCTGAAGGAACTTGTATCCATTATCTCTTGTCTTTTCCACATAACATCTTGTAAAAAGGGAGTCCCCATATTCTTTGTAGCCATTCTTTATATACTGGAACACTGTGATAAGGACTCTTCTAGGCCTTCTTTTCTCAAGGCTGAACAAGCCAGTTCTCTCAGCCTTTCCTCATATGGCGGGCTCCCCGGTCCTTTGATCACCTTAGTGGTCCTTCTTTGGACCCTCTCCAGCCTGTCCACATCTTTTTTGTACAGTGGGAACCAAAAACAGAACACAGTGTTCCAGGTGTGGCCTGACAAATGCCAAGTGGGATAATGATGTTTATATCTCTGCTGGTGATGCGCTTGTTGATGCAACCCAGCATCCCATCTCTGTCTCTTGCCACAGCAAGATACTGTTCATTCATATTGACCTTCCTGTCCACCAGAACCCCCAGCTCCCTTTCCACAGATCTGCTTCCCAGATGGGTAGATCCCAGCCTCTGCTGCACTCCTGAATTATATTTTCCCAGGTATAAGATCTTACACTTTTCCATGTTCAATTTCATAAGGTTCTTGTTAGCTTATTCTTCCAGCCTATCCAGGCCTTCCTGCAGGCTGGCTCTCCCTTCTGAAGTGTCCACTTCCCCACTCAGTTTGGTGTCATCATCAAACTTTACTGGGAACACCTGATCCCATCATCCAGATCATTTGTAAAGATACCAAACAGAGCTGAGGCCAGTATGGATCCCCGGGGGACACCATTTGTGGCACATTACTCAGTTACTTCAGTTTTAAAAAAAACATACTTTGTCTCAGCCATTCCAGTGGGAAAAGTTAGGAAAGACAGACAATATATTTAGAAATTTCAACATGATCAGAACACATTAGTATATGCACCTGGCTGAGAGCCCAAATGCACCTTTATGTAAACTAAGGTAATAGGATACAGACAGTCTGCTAGAAAGCACCAAGGAATAGCAAGAAACCAAGTTTTGAGCACAATACGTGGTTCCCCAGAAGCTCCACTAAGGTCTACAGCTTTTTGTTGGTGTGGTGACTAGCTCACTTTCAGAGATATAGTGTAGTGGACGTGGGAAGATGAAAGACAATTTTGGTAACATATAGACCATGACAGATATTTCACATGTAGAAACTCTGGTTCAGACAAAGTTGTCTCCAGGAACCAATAAACCCTTGCTGAACAGGCCTGAACATGCACCCTCTCTCTTCAGAGAAAAAGGTGTGAGCTCTGACGTGAGTAGTTCACTAATCATGAAAAAATGCAGGCCTCTGATAAACAAGTGATGTCTTAAGTGCTAAGTAACATTCCTGTTGGCTGTTTCCTGGACTGTAAGCTTTTACAATTCATATCATATTTTTTAACAAAGCTAATCTTGCTCATAGGAAGAGATTTGGAGAATCATAGTTCTAGGAGTTACAAGTCTTCAAAACAGTACAAAAATCTTCATCCCTGCTTGAACTCTGGAACTGCATGGACACACATCCCATGTGCTTCTCTAAATATACCTCAGTACAGAGACAAAAATGCAATTTCAAAATAGTGATGCAAGCAGAACATGAAACATTATCAATCACCTTGGATCACTAAGATACACAGACATTTCAGGCCTGCACTACAGCCTTCAGGAACGTTTGAACTACGGAACTGCGTTACCACTGGCACAGTATCTGCAGCACGTTTGAGAAAAAGACTCCAAGTGTTACTATTCCTACAGGAAATCTCATTTCCGAGCATGTGGTGTAGTCACACAGGTGTCAGGTGCAAAACGTGTAGGCAAGTTTTTGCTGTCAAAAAATGTTCCTTGAAAGTTCCTTAATTGTGTATTTTTGAATCTGCAAACTAAGGAAAATAAAAGGAAGAGCCATGATGCAGTACAAAGTTAGTTGGACAATGAAATAGGATCCAGAATAGCACATCTCCCTAGAAAACAGTCAATTTATGGAATTCTCTATTCTTAGTACTGAAGGATTTGGAAAGTTTCTTTCAGGCCAAAGTTATCCAAGTACATCTCAGCAGGTCTTCAACATCGAAGCTGACCAGTAGTTTTTACTGGGAGGAATCCATCTACATGAGAAACTCCAGTGTACCGTAGCTAGTAGCTCTAGACTCCTTCCCTTGAACACGTGTGGCATGTTCAAACCTAATGACACACCACCTCCTTCACACTGGGAATTAATACTCATTTAAACTTATTTACACTTTCGTAAGCTTTATAAGAAACTAAAAAGACATCTAAGAAACAGCAACTCACACAAGTGTCACGCTACCTGTGACAACTGCCAGTTGGGAACTACTTCATAAAGTTGATTCCTGGAGCAACATGTTCCAGAAAGAGAGAGGAGCAATACATACCTTGGAATATATTTTTGAAAGTTATAAATAAATTAACAGTCTTTTAGTCACATGTCAACTTGTTTATACAAATGCATTAATCCTTCTTGCAATCATGACTCTACTCCAGAAAAAAGAATTTTAAGGTGATTTACTAGCATGTAGTACAAAAAAAATAAGCATAAAAGTAGTATAAGAATGAAAAAAAAAACAAAAAACCAAAACCACAACCACCCTGATGCTTTTCACAGAATCATGGAATCATCAGATTTGGAAGGGACGTCTAGAGATCATCTAGTCCAACTCCCCAGCCCAGAGCACATCACTCAGGACTGCATGAGGTGGGTCTTAAAGGTCTCCAGAGAAGGGGACTCCACAACCCCCCCTGGGCAGCCTGTTCCAGGGCTCTGTCACCCTAAGTGACACACAAAGTAATGTAGTAGAAGAACTCACCAACTGCCCATGAACATAAAGATATGCCCTGACTACCAAGGGAAGTAGAAAATATGAAGTACATCCTAGCAATTGTATCATTAGATGAAATGAATATCCATTTCATTAATTAGATACAAATAATGAGAATACATGAAAAATACATAAAAATAACTGAATTTCCAACCATTAGTATGTTCCAAATATCTGAAAGTGGATAGACAAGTCACACCATGGTTTTAAGGAAGAGAGACATGCCTGAAACAATTATGCCTTCTGTCTTGCACACACTATTGTGCTACTGTGCTATTGTGACACTGTCAATTTCATTTTAAAATTCACTTGTATGGAAACCAAGAAATTACTTGAAAATAGCTTATGAAAAAGAAAAGAAATTCAGATATATAGTCTTAGTCCAAGCAAGACTAGTCTTAGGCTAAGCAAAACTAAGGTGTTATAGGAACATATAAATGAAAACACATTTATCACAGATTTCTATGAAATGAATCAGGGAATCATAGAGTGATTTAGGTTGGAAGAGACCTTAAAGATCATCTAGTTTCAACTCCCTGCCATGAAGTAGACACAGATTTTAAATGCAACAATGTTTTTAATTACACAGGAAAAATTCTCATTCCTATCAATTTAAAGAACATCAATAGTATTACTTAGTATCATCGCTGATCTCTCTCCCTGCAGCATCTCCGAGAACTTAAATTCCCTCTTTCAGCTACTAATCATTTTTGCTCATCACAATGACTTGTTAGTAGCAGACAATACAATACAGAACATCGCTCTCAACAACAAAATGGAGGCGACTGACTCAGCCTGGTAACAAGCCCAGTATCACTCTAAAACAAAGAAGTTTTTTCTGAGGAGAAGCAATTTTAGTAGTGTTATGCTGCCACAAGACACATAACCTCATGTACACAGCTCATTTCAACTCATGCAGTTTAGAACCTCCCAGAACGGTCATTTTGATCCTTATCAGCTTCTGCAGACCACTTCTAGTTGCCTAAAAATTATTTTTGCAACTGACACTAACTAGCTCAAATACCACACTTGCACAAAAGAATAGCTTAACTTCTCATTGCAGACAGTCAACAACTAATCAGTTATGACAACAATATTTATAGAACCATAGAATGGTTTATGTTGGGAGGGACCTTAAAGATCATCCAGTTCCAACCCCCCACCATGGGCAGGGACACCTCCCACCAGGTTGCTCCAAGCCCCATCCAGCCTGGTCTTGAA
>BJBW01007183.1:20511-56451 GCA_004320125.1 Scolopax mira
TCCTTCAACCCACCCTTTAGATACTTATAAATAAGGTCTCCCCTCAGCCTTCCCTTCTGCAGGCTAAAGAGTCCCAGCTCTCTCAGCCTTTCCTTCAAAAGGGAGATGCTCCAATCCTTGAATCAGCTTTGTTGCCATTTGCTGGACTCTCTCCAGCAGCTCTCTGTCCCTCTTGAACTGGGGAGCCCAGAACTGGATGCAGTAGTCCAGTTGTGGCCTCACAAGTGTAGAGTAGAGAGGAGAATGACTTCAACCTACTGGCCACACTCCTTCCTATGCAGCCCAGGATTCCATTGGCTCTCTTGGCAACAAGGGCACATTGCTGGCACATGGAAAGCGTGCTATCTACCAGGATTCCCAGATCCTTCTCCTCAGTAGTGCTTCCCAGAAGATCCATCCCTAAACTGTATTGGTGCCTGGTGTTCTTCCTCCCCATGTGCAGGACCCTACATTTGTCCTTGTTGAACCTCATGAGGTTCTTCTCTGCCCAGCTCTCCAGCCTGTCCACGTGGCAACGCAGCTTTCTGGAGTGTCAGCCAGCCCTCTTAGTTTGACATCATCAGCAAAAGAAGAGGATACACGCTGTCCCCTTGCCCAGGTCATTGAACAGGACTGGGCCAAGTACTGACCCTTGAGGGACACCACTGGTCACAAGCCTCCAACTTGACCCNNCCCTCATCTATCCCACACTTCCTTAATTTCCTAATGAGGATGTTATGGGAGACAGTGTCAAAAGCCTTGCTAAAGTCAAGGTAGATGACATCTGCTGCTCTCCCTTCGTCTAACCAACCAGTTACAACATCATAGAAGGCTATCAGATTGGTCAAGCGTGATTTACCCTTGCTAAATCTGTGTTGACCAATACCGATAACTTCTTGATCTTCAATGTGTTTGTGAAGTTGAGTTCTTAAGTCTTCTTCTGTGACAACAGTGAGCCATATCTTTTCTCCTACAGTGGAAATGCAAATGTTTCCTCTAGAGAATTCTTGATTAAAGCTAGTACGTCCGCCATAATTTCCCAATAGGATGCAATATTAACAAGACCTATATACGAATGCACAGAAAAAGACTATATTTAGAGAAATATAAGTTCTTAACAGTATAAAAAATTTTTACAAAAAAGTGAGGCAACATGAATTCCAGTCTTATAAATCCGAAAAAGTATTACTGAAGAAGTGAAATTACAGCACAAACAACTGAAATTCGCACTGTTTTAAGAATACATCACATCAAAGAAGGAAATTTTAGCAAATTTTTGATTTTCATAGAAACCAAAGAAAGCTGGGAAACAAGTATGTAGTCTGACATGGGTGCTGATGGTAAGAGAGCTTAACCAGAACAAAGGGAAAGCCAGCGGAGCCATATCTTTAAATAATTTCTATGATTTATTACTTACCGTATCCCATATCTGAAGCTTTATCTGTTTTCCATCAATAGTTATCATTCGAGCCCCAAATTCTACACCTGAATAGATTTTACAAAAGATTAGATTATTAGCATGTATCAGAAAGAATGCCAAGTACTACAAAAACAAGAAAATACATTAAAGTTAACTCAACATTGGATTTGTAGGAAATAATCTCTTTTACAATCTGCTTTTAGTTAATTTTCCAGCTGGAAAATTGGCTGGTTTTCTTCCAGGAAGAACAACATGTCTATCTGAATGCATACAGGAAATTGAAGAGTCACAGTTACTGTGATATTCTACCCATGAAAGACTGCTGAAACCAGTTTAGAAGAAATTAAAGCTACAATTCTTTATCAGTAAAATATTCTATTAAGTGACAAGATAAATGCTATTATTGTATTAATTAAAACTAATCCGCCTTTATGAAAAAAGTACTTCCAAAAATTGTAGCTAAAGATCAAATTTAATAAACAAGGCAAAAAGGTAATGTAGAAAAAGTTAATAAACAAAAGAAATTTATTCAATAGAAAAATTAATCCTTTTGTACTGTCTTTAAAAGCGATTTTAAGAACATTAACAGTAAATTAAGCATAAATTGAGGCTATTACTACAGTAGTTAAAACCTGACAAATGCCTAGAGATAGAGGACACATTTAAAGGCTATCAAATTTCCATTAATCTGTGCTTCATGTATCCATTATTTCAGAAAAAAAATAAAGACCTGGTAGCTTAAGTTTTGTTTAAAACTGGTTACTGTCTAGATTTGGACTGAAGTCTTCCAATAAAGCAGCCCTGATTTGAAGTATTCTAAATATCTCTTCGAAAGCTTGTTTAGAATACCTGGGGGGCAGTGTTGCTTTACTCATAATGTCTTTGGGGATGGGGGTAGGGAGGAAGCACCATCCCACACACACCCCCTCGATACAGGAGCCAAATAAAAACCTTGGGCCAAAGAACACCGTGTTCTCTTTAGCTTTCCAAATAATTTGCAGTAACTTCCAAACGAGTTGGAAGAATGATGGGGGATGAACAGAAAGGAAGAGGCACGTGAAGACCAAGGCTCTCTCTGAAACTGACTGCAAAGCCAGGGGAAGGTCCTTGGACCACTACAAGTGTCAACTTGGCAGGCATTACTTGATCTCAAACTGCAGATATAGAGCTGCTGATTTAAATCCAGAAATAATCCTAAATGTTTAGTTTCTGTTCATCCTGTTCCATTAAAATATCTGCTGATACATTCCGAGTTTGAAACAACACACATTTTGATGATAAGTTTGTTCTCTTAAAGAGGAATAGAAGCTGTTCAGTTTACAGTAAGGGCATGTCCTAAGGGCAACAGGCAAAACAAAAAGAATATTTACAGTGCTTTTGTCACCCATATCTATCTACGAACACTGTGGGGTTGTTTGGGTTTTTTTTGGTTGTGTTTTTGTATGCATGTTTGGGGTTTTTTTTTTGTGGGGTGGGTTGGTTATTTTTTTGGCTTCCCCCACCACAGCTGCATCGTGCATCTGCTCCTAAACTTCACCTAGCTATATGCCAGGCAAAGACCAGCCTATCTGCTGCCAACAGCCCAGAAATATTTAAAAACTGATGTTTGCCTAAGAATTTGAATTGTATTAGACAGCCATACACAAGGTGTGGGAGGATTGACAAGAGAGAAAGGGAAACCATAACCAATTCACCTCCTGCATTGTTACATGAAGAATATTTGTTTATATTTCAAGCATTTATTTCAAAACTCCCAAACCCAGGAAGCCCCAGGGCACAAACTAAAAATAGATACTAGAAATACATTTTGTGTGAGACTTGTATAAATTCCCTGAATTAACATCAAGTTCAAAAGTTCTGCAACCTTACCAGAGGCAAGCATCTGGCAAGGTTAACATTGAAATTGATCTGAACACTAAGCTTGCCTACAGGGGAATTAATTCCTATGCTACTCCTCATATTTTGTGTGGAAAGATAAAGAAAAGTTTGTATCATTTACTGTAGTTAGATCAGAGGCGATGTCCATATCCAACTGAGGAGACGGAAAAAAAAAGCACTGTTGCTTCCAAACAGCAAATACCTTCACACTTCAAATCTTCCTTTATCTAGAAGTTAGTCTTCACAAATAATAAATTTGTTTATTCACCTTTAAGGTTAACTGTATTGTAGTTTGCCTGTAACTTGTCTTTGAGGTTCTGTGGCTAGGCTAATATTCTGTTCTCTAGTGAAAAATCTGCCATTTGCATCGCCATCAATGCATTTCAAGCTTGGCCAATCCTGCTTCCACCCTAGTTTTTAGCTTTTCTGAAGAGACAGTTGAGATACCACAGTCATGAATTTGTGAAGATTTTACCTTCCCAATACGAAAAACAGCCTTCACTTGGCTTTATTAGATAATAAATTAATGAGCTAAAGATTCACTGCTACCTTAATACAACACAAATGTTAAATTACCACATCACAAACTCCTAAAGGCATGTGAGGTGCCCGAGCTGCTTAACCATCAGCGTTGTGGGGGACAAGAGACACCTACCAATAGTGAGATCGTGGACTGGTTGAAACCGCTTGTCTGTGAACTGTAGCAATAAACATGATTTCCCAACACCTAAAAAAAAAAAACAAAACAAAACAAAAAGAGTTTTAAGCAAATTAAAGAAGATCTGTTGAGAATCAATAGAAATTAATCAAAGTGAATGGTATATATTGCTTCAAATTCATTACTAGAACTTGGGATACTAGATTTCACCTACTTTGAAGTGTATGCAACTTTTCCCATAATGTAACAGATTTTAAAGTTCCAGAAACACTAGAGTCAAATCAGCTAGTTTCAAAAATTGAACAAAAATAAATTCTTTTGAAAAAGTATTTCTGCCTTTAAAATTAAGCAGAAAAAAGTTTCCTAGCAGATCTTCAAAGTATCATTTTCACATCTTCTCTCCACAGTAACTACAGGTCTTGCTGCTTCTCACAAACCTGTCTGCTTCCCCTTCAGTACTTCCAGCTTTCTTCCACACTACCTAGATCCTCAACAGCATCTCACTCCCACCCATCTCCTAATTTATCAACTGAGGTAACAGCAGTACATATATGGCTCTTACGACCATTGTTACTGCCCATTGGTTTCCAATAGGCCAAACAGTAGTCCAAGCAGAACTGGCAACAGCTGAGTTCACATTACAGCCAGACAACACAAACATTGCCCCCCCCAGATAACCCATTTGGGTCTGAAATCAGGATAACTGCTTCAAATTACGTGGACATTGGTCAGCAAAAGGGCAATTTCTGCTTTTCTGTGCTTTCACTGACAGAAGAGTCAAGAGGAGTGCTCAAACTACCCAGGTTTTTAAGTATAATACACTTTACAGTTAATTTTTCCTCATTCTTTTACTTTGAGGGGTCATTCTTCCCATTCTACTCCACCAATTTCCTATTTTCAGCCCTTTAAAACTCAGCTGTGACACATTTGGTTTACATGCATTTAAACTCTGAACTATATCGCATCACATCCAACACTGTAGCATCCAAGTTCCTGCTGTACTTTGCTTTATCTGTCCAGTAAGATAAGACTAATTTTAGCCACATACTAGAGGTCAGGAACAGCTGATCAGGAGTGACATATCTGGTAATAAAAGACAGCAAAGGGATAAAGAAAAGAACCACCCTGCAAGACACAAGGTAGGCATACCCGAGGTTTGCATATAGTGACACTGATCTTTCTACTCCTAAATTCAGCATTCTTAAAGTTTTTTAGTACAGTATCATGAGGAAAGAAATCCTATACGCTCACAATCACTGCCCACCTGTCATTTTGGTCTTAAAAGCTAAACAGCCTTTTTCAATCACGTCTAACAGAAATAGGAGATTTGACACTCATTTTGTGACAAAATTAAATGCATCAGACTGATGACCCTCTGAGATTAATATCCCAAGCAATGCAGCAATTCCAGCAGCCTAAGCCAGCTGTTGGTGCTGCTATCCCTACTCTCTTCCCTACAAGATCTTCGTGCCCCTTTCTCCATATTGCTTGAGACTCACCTAAGCCATTTCAGCTGTCTGCTGGGTTAGCATGCTAACCTGACAAGAAGCAAACAGAAATGGCTTCATACGAGGTTGGACAAGCATGAGAGTTCGTTCAAATGAGGGAAGAGAAATGGAGCAGCCAGCAGATCAACAGCTTAGAGTGGCAGGGAACCACAGCCCGAGGCAAAGTTTGCAACATCAGCCTTAACATCTCTCTTCTGTAGCTCTCTGGCTTATCACAGCAAGCTGTCAGGACACAAGCAGCTTGTTAGTAGGTATAGAATTTCTTCACCAAAATTAATGGACGTAAGAGAAAAGGATGAGGAATGGGGAAAAGCGCTGGAAATAAGAAATATTAATAGTTCTTCTACTCACAGAACACTGTTTACATATACAGATAACTTTTATACCACAAATGAAACCCATCTGCCTCATCACAGAACATAATCACCATCCCGTTTATAAAAAACCTATAAATAAAACCAGAAATAGAGTATAGAATAGCTTTTACCATTAACCTCACAAAGTGATTTCAGTATCATCAGATAAACCAGAATCTCAAAACTACTCAATATTCCTGCACAAATCTTGCAAGTGTTAGAAAAATATTTGAAAAATCTAATCAACAAGATGACACGTGTCCCATCACCAGTTCTCAAGTGACAATCTGATATTTCTTGTTTGTGTAAGGCCGGTGACCAGCTTGTTGCTTCAGGAGAACATGGGAACGTTGGCGTCAGCACAGCGAGGATGACAGACAAGCACAGCCCCTCTGATGCAAGCGCTCTCTCAAACTGGCACAAGATGACTTCACCTCTCATTATTTCCATGTAGCAGGAAATAACCAGTTGCTGCTTAAAGCCATTCCTGCTACTTCAGCAAAAAAACCATCTGGAAGTCCCAAAGTTTTGTACTGCTGTTGCCTGAAAAAGAGGTTCAAAAAACTTGCAAACCGTAGTGCCTCTTGAATTTAGGTTAAAGTCTGTTCCAGATAGTACTTGTAACTATTTTATTGCCTACATCGAATAGTAATATTTTATTTTAATTTTATAGTTTTAAGCCATTGCAAGTTTGTAATAGGAAAGTTGTTATGAGACTAGCTCATGGCCTGCTCACTCACTGAGCCTAAGCAGACGGTGCTGTCACAGAGAGGCAGGACCGGAGCTGTACCTGCAATTTACCACCTTGTGACATACACAGGGTGGTGCAAAGACCAATTAATAGTTGCATGGCAGCTAATTCCATAGTATACAAATGGTTTAAAGTAACTACACTGGTTAGCTCTAAAAGCAAAGTAGCTTTTTATCAGTTATTCACTTAGCACTGTAAATCTTATACCTAAAAAGAGGCAAACACTCTGGGAAAAGTAGTCGAGTGTGTCAATTGTAGACCACAAAAGGGACAGATTTAGTTATTTATTAACTCATTCTCCATGTTACTGACACAATTACTTTAATACAGCTTCAGATAAACCACCCACAGCAAAAAAAAAAAATAAAATTAGTGTCTTAAAACAAGAAATGAGCAGAGCTTGGATATGCTTCACCAACAAGCACAGTAAACAAAAGCTCTCGCTTAGGAACAAATTAACAGAATGGATTATGTGCTCAGAGGGAGCAGTGTGCTTCTCTGTAAGTGCCTGTTCTAGGATCATCACTTCTTAGGACCCAAACAGCAATGGGAAGTGGAATTCATTCTACAACAGTTTTACCCCCCAGCTCTGTATTCCAAACTATCAGCCCGAGTCCGTTCTCCAAATTCCTCTGCCCTCCCTTAACAGCTTCCTCTTTAGCTGGGTGCTGCTCTGCCATCAATTTCCCTAGGGAAGTGTTTGGCCCAGCCACACTTCAACACCTCCCTTCCTCAGATCAACTCCAGTGTTCGTGTCAGTGCTCAGCAAGCTGGAACACCCAAGTGGCAAAGCTAACCTCTCCCTTCTCATTCATCAGGTTACGCACTGAGCTAAGCCAAGAAATAGATCCAGCATAAAACTACAGTCACCCAAAACACTATATGTGCATGAGATTAGAGCTACAAAATAGATAGCAAAGGGACAAATTGGTCTTTTCAGTAGCAGGCTGCACTCATGGCAATTAAAAAAGCACCCCTGGAGCCATAGTACAGATGGTATAGCTGAGCCACTTACACAGCTTTTGCTAAGAAAGCTGACTTGCCTCCTTCTTCCCTTCCAGCTCCTGTGGCTCCTTCTGTGTATAGGCCAAGGAAAGTTCAGTTGTCAGCTGCAAAGTCAGAGATGCACTACTGTCAACACAAGTAAACTTCTACTAGATAACACTCTTCTATGGTCAAGATTACAGCTAAAAGAAAAGGACTCACAACAACCAATCCAACCAACTGCTGCAGTCCTGTTCCTTCCACTGGAACATGTTTGAGTGTCTTAGAAAGCTGATCTGATTCAAAATTAAAAATGCTTCAGAAAAAGGTGGGAGAGTGGACTAAGACTCCTTACCTGTTCAAAGAACCACCACTATAGCCCAAGAAAGGTGACAGAGGAAAAAAACCCTGCAGCAGTAGTCATCCCAACCTAGGTATCAAAACTGAATCCTGCAGGCAAACCTTCCTCAATCTGCTAGCTGCCTCTGATGGGTAGACTCACTCCTTCCCACACAGTTCCACCTACTTGTTCAAAGTGGCTCTTAGACTTTTCTGACCATTCCCGCTATTTGTTTGGTTTTTAAAATCATCTTGTGAGCTGAACTGGGTCTCTGAAGGATCAGACAAGTGCTGACGCTAACAGCAGAGGCGTTCCTAGCTGAGAGGAGGAGTGGTAACCAGGTCCACCCTTTTGGGCAGCAGATAAACACTGGCTTAATTGAGCCATCTCACACAACACTATTTCTCCTCTTGTTGCTTCACAAAACAGGGTGATCAACTGACTCACCACTCACAGAGATGAAGACCTACTCACCCTTTGATATCTTGCTCTCACTGATCCTCCTAGGTTCAGTTTCCTCCCTTGAAAGTGCTCCAGACCTTGGTGAGCACTTCCCCAGGACAACTCAGCTGATTCAGCCACCAGGTAGTAAATTAATCCAAAAAAGTAGGTAGCTTTCTACTTTGTTAGTCTTATGAGGTGAATCAATCTGCTATCAAGGTCACTACAAAGTAAGGGGAGCAAGACCTCCTCCTGTCATATGTAATCAACTATGTCATCTTGAAAGCCCCAATATCAACCGAGATGAAAGAAGATTCCCATTTCTCTTACTTTGCTTTAGAAAACAAAAATAAATCCTCAAATAGACTAAGGATGGTCTCAAACAACAGAGAAGTCTCAAAACCCACAGATTTTAAAAACAACTCAGATTTAAAACAGATAATTAAACAGTAAAACGCCACAAGATACATACCTCTAACTAGACTTAGAAACTACTTCTAGTTCTTTCTAGTTTTTTATTTCCTAGCAGTCTGCACAGCTCCTTAAGTGTTTTTCTTATAACAGGCTCCAGCTCCTTGTCGCTCTCCTTCCTTTTCAACCACAGCATCTTTACACAACTCAGCAAAGTGCAATATTACCCTTTCACAGACCTATGCATTATAAGGCATTAACCTAAAGCAAAGATTTTTCTTAACCTCTTTTCAGCCAGTTATGTTAGTCACAACTCTGTCATTAAATGAGAAAATTTCATTTAAATTAATAGGAAGGTCAAACTACAAAACTCCAAACTGCCAGTTACAGAGCAAAGGGACTTCACATACCAATTATAGCACAGACAGGAAGGGAAGAAAAACAAGCTCCAAAATCCTTCACAATGGCTACCTAAGCTTTGGAAAAGTAATGTCATAAAAATGCCCTTGCAACTGTTTTACAGCTAATTCAGCTTCAATATTAAATAAACAAACAAACATACATTGTTGTAAATTATTTACAGTAAGTTTTCCTTTCTACATAAAAATCAGTGCAGACATACAAACTGAAAGGAGCTGTTCAGCTTGATCAGGTTTCATTTAGTATGGCACTTCACAAATGCTAACCACAGGTTTTAAATAAAAATAAATAAATCTATCATTCCAAATAAAATTAAACTACATGAGACTGCAGAAAAACTTCTTCAGGTCCTGGATGGTCACAAAAGACTTAGAAAACTGACAGTTATTCACCATAAAATGGCTTTAGTCAAGGTTGAGGGGATAGGGGGCTGGTGGGGGTTTTTTTTGCAGTTCTTGTTTGTTTGGAGGGGATGGGTTTTTTAATCAAATGTTAGATTTAGTACAAGGGCACAGTAAGTCTCATGAAATCACTTGTATGTCCATCTACTTACAATTATCTCTAGTTAACTTATAAGAGGCTAAGAAGATGCACAATATCTCATAACTGCTCTTTAAGGAATCAAAGCATCACTGAAAGGGTCTCAGTAAGATATAAGCAGTACAGATCATCACTCTGCCAGCATGAACAAGTTCTCACACTATCACAAGGTGTTAACACCAGCTCTAGTAGGATCAAAACCTGTTGAGAAGTATTGTTACATACTCTTAGAAAATAAGGGCAAGAGCCTCTGGGATGTGCATTGCCAGCTAGGGACAGCTGCTGTTCCAGAACAAAGTGCACTGACACTAGAAACATTTCACAGGGAGGACTGAAAAATAAAGCTAATTCAATTGCTTAATTTCAACATTTGAGAATCTCCTAGACAAGTAAAATGGTTGACTAGACAGCCTGCTTTACTCTAGAGAGTAAGAAGAATTAGATCACTGAGCAATTATACTTTCTCTCATCATCTTCCCCTAACAAGAGTAACTTTTGCTTTATAACCAGCAACTATCAACTGAAATTGAAAGGCAAGTGAAAGTTCATTAGGCAAGAAGCTCTGAGGGTTGCTGAACCAACACATTCAAGAAAAGCAGAAGCCAGACTTCCTCATGGAAGATGCAGCAACACTATCATAAAGAGACATTTAGACGAGATACAAATGACAAGTTATATTGGTGTCAAGAAATCTGACCGTTGCAAAACTGGTATTTCAAGTATACTAATGTTAAGTAGCATTCTCTGTTGGAAACTAGTAAATATACTCTGATATAAGAAAATCTTGTTTAATGCATATAAAATATTCTGGAAAAAAAATAATCCATCTGTAGTCTTCACAGACATCTCATGTATCATTCCCACATGGTACATGGCTGGTACTGAAAGCATGTAAATAGACAAGAAGATTTCATCATCATACAGAAAAACTTTTGAGAACAAAAAAAGACAGACTTTCAGTCACCAACCACAAAAATGGGCAATACTTGTGTGTTAAGCGTTTGCTGTGGCTTTGACCAAAGTCCATCTCAATTGGTGGCCAACAGGAGATGTGTAGGGAAGAGCAGATGAACACACCAACTCCTACTGGAAATCAAAATGGAACATACACTATCAACCACCAAGGCAAAGGTCTTGGAGCCCTAAGTAGAATGCACCACTTATGCTTCCAAGCACACATGCAAAATCCTATAATGTTTTGGAAATATACAGATAAAAAAAATATTTTTTCCCAGTTAACTCTCACAGCAGTCAGTATGCCACAATACTTGTATTTTTGTCTTAAAGATAGCAACTCCATGAAATTCCATAGCTACTTTCCCACTGATAAAATGTAAAACTCATGCAGATTTATGACAATGTTGTTTTAGTACCTGAAAGACAGCCATGCCATTTCAGGTCTCTCCCACAACAGAAAACTAACTAGGTCTTAAAACAGTACTGACTACCTAGAAAAAAAACTTTTTTAAAAATTCACTTATTAAAATATGTATAAGATGTAACAATCAGAATAGAATCAATCCTAAATTCACAAAACTACCATGGCTGAAGTGCCAGCAAAAGTCACTCAATGTCAATGACCAACGAAGCAAGCAATGCAAGGGGACAAGAGCTGTTGAGCAAAAAGTGGTCTTGCACAGCCAGTTTCTGTGGCTGTCATTTTAAGAGACTGAGATCATACATAAGTCCTGTGTTTAAGTAGATGAAAGCATGTGGAATCACAATTCAGAGAAGACACATGCAGGTGTCTTGTATAATTGCAGGGGTTTTTTGTTGGTTTGCATAACCCACTTTGTTGTGCAGTGCTGAAAAGAAGAGGAGCTAAATGTTAACATCTGTCCTCAGCTGATGCCATCTTACTTTTCTTCTACAGTTTGTTTACAACTAATTGCTGAGTCACCAGGCAGCTGATCCATTTCCAAAGACTCTAAATCAAGTCCCAGAGATTAATGTCTTGATGGCTATGAAAATTACATGGCCTACAAGGCCACTGGAATATCTTCAGTGGTTGGAATGCTGTGGCAATCACTGCTGCAACTCAACAGGACAGTCCCGAACCACCCTTAATTTCCATCAGCAGAACTGTGAGTTCAGCTGCTTTCGTCTGAGGAACAGTAGTAACACCTAAACCATCACAGTCATTTTGGCAACGAACAACTGCGTGCAACCTAAATTGGCTCTTCAGTACTAGCTATATTAGAATACTCAAAAGGCTCATAAGAGATCTAAATAAAAAGCAAAGCCAACTTACCACTATTGGCATATTTAATTCACTTCAGCAACAACTGCTGCAGTAGTTTTAATTAGCTTCCTGTAGCAACTGAATAAAAGCCACAGGAATTAAAAAAAAAATTAACAAAAACCCAAAACAACAGAAAAAAACCAAACCTGTGCGCTGTTTTTTCTGTGTTTCCCTTCTCTATCTTACTCTTCCCATGTTTAGCTCTTAAGCAGCTGAAAAAACTTCAGAAGCAACAAACATTCCATTCTGTATTTCACATTTCAAGCAACTGAAATGCAGAAGTGCAGCACAGACCATTACACTGAGGATATTTCATTGTAAAAATTTAATCAGTATATGATCAATGTACCAAACCAATCATTCTGTGTCTCTACCACTCTTAATGATTATAGTTTTTAGAGATGCACCAGAATTGGCCACCTGTTCTGAAGCACCATCACTCTGAATTCTGTGCTACCATTTTGCATCACCCTGGGCAGACAAACCTCTTCTTACTTCCCTTGAATCTCATCAAGTAATCTCCTGTCCCCTGGTTTAATGAGCTGTCACTAAGCTGAATACTCAAGAAAAATCAGAATTTTCGCTTATCATCTACAGCCTAATGCTTCCAACTTGGCCATTACAACTGTGTTATGTTTCTTAAGATTCCTTTGCACTACAGCTGCTACTCAATAGTCTAAAAATATTCTTCTAGAGTTTAAATGTAGGTTTAAAAAAAGATAGAAATCACATAGTTGTTGCATCTAGTGTATTTAATAGCCTCACGTGTAATGCAACTACAGTGTATAATTATACTCCAGCAACAGATAATTTAGTTCATAGCTGTTAAGTACAATTATGCAGGTATCCCTACAATGGTGTGTAGAATGACAGCTGTGTCATCGAACTTATTAAAGAAGGCATTTATTCTGGTATGAGGAAAACAGCAAGGAAGATGCACAATACGCAGGCACAATAGTTAACTATGTTAGTTACCTTGTCCTGACAACAATTTGATGAAAGCATGCTACTGACATCCACAATGTATATTGGCAAAGGGGCTTCAAACAGTAATTCCTATCAGCATTTGTAAGCATTATTATTTGTTATACAGCAGCCAATGTCACATAGAGTGGAGCAAGTGGCAAGAAGCAACTTGAAGCATCTGGGAAAGCAGTAGTCAAAAAAAAAAAAGATACATAGTCCCTATAAATTAGAAGGAAAGAGGAAAGGCTTTTAATTTTCATTTGACAGCATGCCTCCACACTAACAGTTTGCTACAGCACCTCAAGTCGGGGATGATGGAAAGGGCATCCCTGCGGCCTGAGCTGAAGGTACCTCACAGCAGTAGCCTTTTGCCTCGCCACACAACTGCGGGCTGGCATGCGGCGCCTCACAGGCCTCACTGCTGCGGGGCCGCAGCCGAGGGCCACTACCCAGCTGCAAGTTTTGCAGTGACAGCGCCTTCTTCCCCCCCTCCTCACCATCCTTCTCCTCCTCCACCTCCCTCGCTCCGGTGCCGCAGGCAGGGGCGTGACACAACCCGACCTGCCCCGCGGGCTGTCGGCCAGGCCCGGCGGCGGCGGCTGCCGGGCTCTCCCCAGGCCCTGCCGCGGGGCCTAAGGCCCGCCGGGCTCGGAGCCGCCGGGAGGCAGGCCGAGGCTCCGGGCGGGGCCCAGCGCGGAGGCGGGGGAGGGAGCCGCCTCTTCGCGCAAGAAGCCACCACGTCGACGACGCCAGCACTGCGGAAATGGGAGCGGGCAGCCGGGGCCCTTACTCACTCCGCTCCGCTCGCTGCCGGGGGCGGCCCGACCGGGCCTTCCCCGCCCCCGCCGCTTACCTGTGTCCCCGATGATGATGTACTTGAAAAGATACGCGTAGGCCATGGCCGCCCGCTCCCCGCCTTCTCGCTCGCTCCTTCCTGGGCTGGCGCTGCGGAGAGGTGGAAACGGTTAACGGCGCTTCACCGGGGCGGCGGTTTATAAACGGCTCCAACGGGCGGCGGCCCCGCTCCCCCGCCGGTACCGCTCGCTCGCTTTCCCTTCCCTACCTCCGCCCCGGCGGGCTGGCTCGGTGGCGGCGGCGGCTGCTACCCTGCCTGCCCGCCTCCCCCCCCTGCTTCCCGAGGCGCCGGAGAAGGGCAAGACAACGACGACGACGGTATCGGCGGGAAGAGCGGGCGGCGAAGAACAATAACAGGCGCCTGAGCGGCCCTGGACCCCTCCGGCAACGTCACGCACCCACCTCCTCCTTCCGCTCCGCCCCCCCTCCCCTCCGACCCGGAAGTGCTGAGGTAGCGGCTGAGCCCGCGAGGGCGGGGATTCTTCGCCCGCCCCGCCCCGCCGGCTGGGGCTGAGGGGAGGCGGCGGCCTAGAGCCGGTGGTTGAGGGAGTTACTCGGCTTGACCCCCCTCGGCTGCTCTAACTGGGGCTGGGCCGCTGTTTTCGCTTCGCCTTGGTGCGAGGAATAAGTGACAGAGTGCTCCGTCCCGCAGGGGCCGGGGTCTCGTCGTGGCGGCCGCCCACCGTGACCCCCCCCCCCCCAAGCGGCTCCTCGGTGGTGGGGGAGAGAAAGTCGCCTTGAGCGAGGAGGGGCTGGGGAGAGGAGGATGGCGGTGTCTGGGCCTGTGTTTAGGCGCCGCCGGGTCTGCAGCAGGGTCAGGGGGGCTGAAGTACTGCGGGACATGGTTTCGTGATGGGTTTTGTCAGGGTTATGTTGATGCTTGGACTGGATGATCTGGAAGGTCTCTTCCAACCTAGATGATTCTGTGATTCTATAGGTATGAGGATGCAGCAAAAAGCAAAAAATGGCTTTTTTTGGAGCAATTTATGGTGTTTCTGGCTGAGAGGTTCCAGGAAAAAGTGCTTAATCTGCGAAGCCAGCTCTGAGCTAAAGAAGCTTTTAAGCATAAACGGTGAATGAGCAATTTTGTACGAGTTTATTTTCATCACTTTCCAATCTTGAGTTCTGTCTTGGAAATGGTTTCTTATCTTTCCGTTTCTGCCTTTCCTCACCAATCGGGAAACAATGAGCCAGGGCAGTAGCCAAAGTTCATAACTTCTGTTTAGGATATTGTGCTTAGGGTTCACATGGGACTGGTGAGTTGGAAGAAACTTCAAGGTCTTCCTTAGCCCACGCTGCTTCATGAAATGTCCCATGTACCCAGACCTTTGGCCCTGGAGCAGTCAGAGGTAGCTTGGCTCATGGGTTGGTTTCACGCTGAGGCTACGTCAGATGGGAATGTTCTAGGACTCTCCAGTCAGATGCTAAGGCTGATGGTGCTTTGGGATGCCCTTCGGCTTAGCTCTTTGTTGACTGTGAATTGGTGGGAATGTTGAAGAGCTGCTGGCATTTTCTTCAGATGAAGTCACAGGTCTGCCTTTCCGGCTGTACCAGTCTGGTAGCTTTTAAATGCATAAAATTTTTTTTTTTATTTGTGGTGTGTCAGGTCAACAGCTTGGTCAGCATCGACTTAGACTCCTTCTAACAGGTGTGCATCTAACTCAAAAAAACCCTCAATAAAGCTGATTGTGCAGTGTACCAAATTGTCTTTCCACATTTCATTTTCTATCAGAAAGATTTCCCCGTAACTCAAAAATAATCTTTTTATATATTTTTTTTCCTCTTCCCTCTGCACAGACAAAAGAAATTATTAAGAGAAAGGAGCTCCTTTATATATGGAGCATATAAAACTATGTCTATCTTTTCCGTGTGAAAAAAAATTGTATTTTCCATGTTCTTTTATCAGTCATTTGTCTCCTCATTTTTCTCTTCTCTGTACTTCTTCCAGCTTTTCAACCTTATTTGTAAACTGTGGAGACCAAACTAGCGGTTCTCATGTGTTTTAATTTTTTTTTTTTAATTTTTTTCAATAACATCTGATTTTTCTTTTTCATCTTAGATCCCTCTTCTAGACGGTTACTCCCAAATATATCCATACCAAATGTATCCATACATCTGGTATCTCTCTGTTAATCATTGTTTTTCCCGTTGCTAAATTTCAGTAACTTTGATCGGGGCCACTCAGTTTGTCAAACGTATTAAGAGTTTTTCTTTTCATTCTGTCCCAGCCATTTTGTTACCCAGGCTGTTCATGAAAGTAGGACTTACCTGGACAGGAGCATTTGAAAGCTGTATTTGTAATTTTCTTCTAGTTTAAAAAACCTTTATGTATGCTTCTAGCCATACTGATTCCTTTTCTTGCATTTTTCTTGTTTTTAAGTATGTGATGCAAAGGGTGTCAAAAGCCTTCCTGAAGTTGAGATATGTCACACCCACTTTTTTCTTTCATACCATGTAGCTTTGTCAGAGATGGAAACAGGGTTCGTTTCACCACAATTTATTCTTGAGAAATCCATCTTGTGTATTTACTGCTTTTCGCAAACTGCTGAACTTTATTCATTGAATTTTTTTCTTTTTTAAGCCAATTGTATTGCATAACTCGGCCTTCCTCAGCCAGTATTTCAGCAAACTAAAGCACTGGCTATGGTGGAAATACAGGTGATTTGTCACTGCCAGAAGACATGAAGTGAACAAATCAGGGTGGAAAAACTCCTTTCTCCTTTCTTTTGGAGGACCTTGCTCTCCACACAGAAGAAAGCCACTCCCCCATTATTTTATGTACAAGGAATGAAGTTTTGTTAATTAATTTTTTAAGTTGTTTTTTCATTCATTAGCAATTCTTATCCAGAGTTTTCTCAGAAAAACAAGTTTTTGCTTTTTTTCTTATTAAAGCTAGGCTTCTGCTTTCATGTATCCCATGTGTGCAGGGTTTTGCCTTTGTGTTCCCTGTCCTAATAATGATCATGGAAACTGGCATCTGGATGGAGCAGAGGACCTTGGCTGAAGGAGAAGCTGCAGCTGGGGTCAGCTGTCAAACCCAACCAAGAATTCACACTAAAACAAGTTTTTCCACACGCTCCCTCTGCAGGTAGGAACTTCAGCTGGCGTTCACCCTGCTAGCCTGGGCTGGTGTGACCTCAACCACAGGAAACAACACTACAGGAAACCAGGCCAGGAGAAGATAAGGTCTCACCCAGTACCAGTAAAGGTTGCTGCTAATAGAGATGGGGCAACTCAGCCCCCACTAACCCGTTCTTGGACCATCCCTCGTTCTGGCACTGAGTTTGCTGCTGAATTGGGGAACTGGAGTGGCTAAGTTCTAATTTTTCTATATCAGCTTTCAGGCAAATCCATTCTTGTCCTGCAGCTACACAAACCATGCTTTTGTGTGCTTTGACGTGCTTTTGTGTGCTTTTGCTAGCTTTGCCAGATGGAGCCCACCTCAGTTCTTGCTTCTCAAAGAGGATCCTGTGGTTACACCAGTCACACCCATTCTGTGACACCAGTCATGCAGACAGATATCTACTCTGTCTCCTCTCCTACAGGAGCCTGTCCCTTGGCTGTATTTGGGAATACGAAGGAGAACTGTGTAAGCTTCTATGTCCTGCACCACCTTCTCCAGAGCCCTGTAGTTATTCATGCCATGCTCTGTGTCTCTGATGGTAGTATCAGGGATTCCTACATGGTTGAGCCACAAAGGGTGTGATTCCAAGGGCTGGTCAAGGCTTGGCAATCTCTCCTCAGCATCCCAGGGTGAAAGGTCTCAAGTGTATTCAGCTCATTGATGGGATTTGGTCTCTTAGTTTCCCAATTATGTGATCCTCTAGACTTAAGGTTTGACACAAGCAAAATTGGCCAGACATGATTGAGTTAAATATGATTCTCTGCTCTCAGTGGCATACTGGTGTACTGGTACAGCTCTGGAGCCCCCAGCATAAGAAGGACATGGGCCTGTTAGTCCATGAAGATGTTCAGAAGGCTGGAGAACCTCTGCTATGAGGACAGGCTGAGAGAGTTGAGGTGGTTCAGCCTGAAGAGATGACTCAGGGGAGACTTTCTAGCAGCCTTCCAGTAGGAGAGATGGGGAGGGACTCTTGATCAGGAAGGCGAGTGATAGAACAAGAGGCTCTCAAGATCTCAAAGGCTTCAAACTGGAAAAGGGCAGATTTAGATGAGATCTCAGGAAGAAATTATTTCCTGTGAAGGTGATGAGACACTGGAAGAGGTTGCCCAGAGAAGCTGTGGCTGCCCCATCCCTGGAGGTGTTCAAGGCCAGGCTGGATGGGGCTTTGAGCTACCTTGTCTAGTGGGAAGTGTCCCTGCTCATGTCAGGGGAGTTGTAACATGATGACCTTTAAGATCTTTTGCAACCTAAACCATTCTATGATCAGAAAAGGGAATTTCCATTTTGTAAAAACAGAGATTGCTGTTGGGGAGAGCACAGACACTCCAGAAATGGGAGGTATCTCTAACACCCCTGCTTAGCCATCTGGCAACCTGCTGGTGGGACTGAACACTTAGAGAGAAGGCAGCCCTGCCTGTTTCTGCTCTGGTAGCCTGGTAAGACAGAGAGGTAACCAACTCGCCCACTGTTGTGGGTAACCAGGTGACACACACAGCGGGGCTGTGTCCCCCTCGGTGGCTGGTGCCATCAGCAGCACAGTGAAGAGGCCGGTGGGACTGAGGAAGTTTCCCATCTGCAGACCACCCATATGCCTGTTATCAGCTGTTCTGCAAATCTCAGATGCCTCCAACTAGAGATTAATGTAATATTTATTTTCCTCTAAGTTATGTTTAACATACATTTGTTTAAATGCAATTAAGATTAACCTCCCTCTACAACTCCCTGAAAGGAGGTGGGGGTTGGCCTCGTCTCCCAAGGGAATAATGACAGGAGCAGAGGAAATGGCCTGAAATTGCGACAGGGGAGGTTTAGATTAGATATCAGAAATAATTACTTTACTGAGAGAGTGGTCAGGCACTGGAACAGCCTGCCCAGGGAGGTGGTGGAGTCACCATCCCTGGAGGTATCTAAGAAATGAGTAGACGTGGCACTTCAGGGCATGCTCTAGTGCCCGTGATTGTTGGGTTGTGTCTGTTTGTGGGAGGTTTTTGTTGGTTGGCTGGTTGGGTTTTGCTTGTTTCTTTGTTTGGGTTTTTTGCTTTTGTTTTTGGTTTTGTTTGGTGGTTGGACTTGATGATCTCAAAGGTCCCTTCCAACCATGAAGATTCTGTGATTCTGTGAAGAGGCATGTAAGTAAATAGGCATTGTATTTTTTTTTAATTTTTACCTCTCACCTGTCTAAATTTCTGTTTTCCAGGCAAATGAATATCTTCTTTTGTTAAGCATTAATATGTTACCAGAAGGCTACTCAGTCTCATTTATTAAAAAAACTATTAGCCAGGGGATATAAAAGAAGTAGTGGAAATTCAATATTGAATCATAATGCTTGCAGAAGGTACCTATGTTTTTGGGGTTTATTTTGTTTGTTTGTTTGTTTTGGGGTTTTTTTTTTTTGTTAATGTTCTCTTTAATACTTGTTATCTGTTAATGATTTTATATAACAAGCTCTTTAGGAATATGATGAAATGTTTTCACTAAAATGACAGTATCGGGATTATATTCTGAGAAATTTGATACACTTGAGAAAACTAGAGTTTGCTTTTTTTTCTGTGTTGTTTAGTTTTCCCCTAAATTTCTGTGATTTATCACTGTGCAAACTCACATGGGGTTTATAGCAAAGCCTTAGGTTTTGCAGGATCCTCACCACTACTAGTAATATTTTGGAAAGAGCCACAGAAGCATCCAAGGCTCTGGATACACTGCAGAGCAAAGCATTAGACAGGAACTTTTTATGAAAACTAAACCACAAAAGCAGAACCCTAGCACAACATTTGAGTACAACCACACTTTAATTATAATTTGAAGGGTACTATCATTTAACTGTTGGAAGTCTCTACACGCTCTTCAGTTTCGCTTACATTTTTTAAATCATTCCTTTGTGCCATCAAATTATTTATACAGATGCTGAATAGGAAACGTTATTTTCTAGTGCCTGGCATTGAATCTGTCTGTATGAACTTTTTTCAGAACGTTATTTATATGCTGCAAGTTGTCTTACTTGTGAATTTTATTTAGTAATTTTTAGATTACATTTGTATTTTATGTAAGTAACAAGGCAATATATAGCATATTTTATTTATTATAAATATTGAGAATGGGACCTCACCCTGTGTAAATATGCAGAGCAGATCCTGCAGGTAGACAGTCAAATGTCACATCAAATGAAAATATCTCTTTGGAAAGAGAATTTCTGGGTCCCTGTTAAGCATAAAAAGTGAACAGCCCCTTGTTAGCCATCATTTTTTTTTTTTTCCTTTATTTATAGAAGATATTTTGAGATCTTATAAATTCCATCATAGAATCTCTTTAAGATATTAAGATTAGGGAAAATAAGGACAATCTGGCCTATTGATAAATCCTCTGAAGTTATAAAATAATTATGTTAATGGCATAAAGACAAATTTGTCAACTGATCAGTGTAGTACCTCCTCCTTCCAATCTAGGGTTTTAAGTCTAGTACTTTATTTTTAGGTTTCATACTACTTTTACTTGTTCCAAACTTGTAAACAGAAGTGATGGTGGAAGCCCATGTGATGTCTTTGATGTACAGCATCAAGCAGTGGTATTTACTGACTTTTTATGTTGTTTGTGGGCATATTATGGATATTTTATTTTTATATTGGTGTGTTGGATTATCACAACCACCACCCACACTGGTTTTCTTAACTTATATTTCCTGATTTGTCTTTAATATGAGCTTATGCTCAGATATGTCCCTGAGATGTGGGCACACTTGCAGACAGAGAGCTGCTGAAGTTGCTCGTTGTATTTGTTTGTCCTTAATGTTGAAATTTGCTAGCATAATCTTTCTGAAAGAAATTCAGAAATTCTCTTTTGTGTTCTAGCCCTACTCATTGCTGACTTGGTTGTACATGAAGTGCTCCAACCCACACCCTGGACTTTATAGCTGAGTCCAGCAATGAAATTCCATTTTTTTCCCCCAGTTGCAGGACTTGGAATTCTTGATTTTAGCAGTGCAAGGTTCTCATTTACTGTTTGTGTTTGGTTAATGTTGTTTGGTTAATTTTGTGACCCTCTTCAGGTCAATATGACAGATCATTGGCCATCACGAATGGTTCATTTCATGCAAATTTCTTGTTTGCACAGAAAGGGTGAAGCACACTAGTCTTGTAATTCCCAGTCTTCCATCCCTTGGGCCTCATAATAGGATACTCACTTGTGGAGCTGGAATATTGACTTTTCTTCCATGGCTTTTTAATCTTTGCATTCAGGAAAGTGAGCATGGCTTAACATTTGAATGATGTAAAACTTTATGCTCTGACGGGCTTGCTAGGTATGTAATGTATAACACAGCAATCATATTAAAATCTCTATTATTTCTTACACCAGCAGAGGCTGCACACACAGAGAAGAGCAGGATGAGGAGAGGCTGAGCAGCAGGTATCTGCTGGACTCTGGACAAGTGGTCTGGAGCAAAGAAATGAACAAGCTAACATGTTCCCACTCAGGTATGAGGGGAGTGAGTGCAGGGAATAGAAAAAGTAGAGGCCTCTGGCCTGGGAGAAGTTGGGGATTAGAATGAGAGAGGATTTGGGGCAATATGAGAAGAAATACCTCCAGTGAAAAGCTGGAGGACCGGAAGACCAGAGCATTTAGGGGCAAAGAGTTTTATTTTGGAGTGGGGAAGCAGGAAACCAGAGACTGGGTTTCTGAGCAAGGTACCTGGAAATATGTGCCTGTGAGGGAGAGGCAACTTGGGCTCTGAGGATACTAGTCCAGGCAGCTTTGGCTGGGATTTCAGCTCACAGCAGGAACGTGTGCACAAAGGCTGTTTCCCCACAATTTCTGTAGCCTCTGTTTTGCTTTCAGAAACACAGCAATTTTACTAAAGGCCAATCAATATATTTTTAAAAGACCTAAGCTAAGTTTCATTGTTGCTTTTGTTCTGGTGAAAAACATTTGGAAAGGGGTGTCTTTTTTAAAACCTTTGTTTAGAATAGGGTAGTATTTAATATTTAACTAACAGCCTTAGTTAAATGCTATTAATTAAACACTAAAAAGAATGCATTCTGAAAGACACCATATTTCTTTAGTCACTATAGTTATTTAATATTTTATTCCAGATCAAATATGTTGACAAATAATTGGGGGGGAATGAAGACATCAGTTTTAATAGCATTTTTTGTTTCCAAAGTACAGTCTTGAGACTACATTTCCAAGGTAGTGCAACAAAAAGTAAAAGCATAGTTCTTCAATTTCCCATCTGTATTCGTATTTTAGGTTTAGGAAATATCTACATGACCTGTTTTATCCCTGTTCATTTCCTAATGGTCTTTGCCACTGTTATCATTGCACCCTGTTTTTCCTTGCAAATAACCTTATTTTTCACTGGCCTGATATAAAAATAAACAGTTTGATATAATAGCATGTGATAAATTTTAATACCGTTTCCCCCTCAAAAATGGGAAGACAGAAGGATCCTTGAAATAACCTTGAAATGTCTAACAAACCAACTGAAAAGATATGTTGATTTTTTTATTTCTTATTCTCAGAGGCATTAGAAAATGTGTGCTTATGTCACAAGAATCACAAGAGCGTGGACCATTAGTGCTACACAGACAGTGTCAGAGATCAATAGAGAAATCTACTTAAACTGGCATAAAGGCAAATTTTCAATTTTTTTTTTAACTTTAGATGAAGAATTTTTAATTTTCTTGAGATCTCTTTAAAATTCTTTCAACAAAGGTTTAATAAAGAGAAAGTAGAAGGTAAATAAGGAGTTACCGCACAGACTCACAGGAAGTGAAAATCATGAAAACTTCCTGTTTACTCACAGCAAGAAGTGAGAAAATTTTAGGGAACTGGTTTGTTAAAAGACAATAGCAGTAGGCAAGCCTGGTCACATTTCTTGTTAAATTGGGAATATTTTGGTCTGACAGGGTTAAAAAAGATTTATTGAACTTTTTTTTTTTTTTTTTTTTTGTCCCCCAGACACCTCTATTGATGTGTTTTGGTAGCTGTATAAAATTAGGCAGTGTCTAAGATTCTGGAAGTCAGCAGATTTGCTAAAAGATTTGTGTAGAGAAAATCTTAGGGTCAGTGTTGCAAAAATAATCTTTTCCTACCAGGAAAAGCAGACAACCTACCCTACATTTTTGCCCGAAAGCTATAATAACAATGTCTCGTAATTCTAAATAAAAGGCTTGTTGCTAAAATGATGTAAAAAGTCTTTAAGTTCCTATTGAAATTATTTACATGTTAACAACCAAAAAAAGCATGGAACTAGAGGGTTTTTTCTCTTTTAAGTCCTTGTTTGTTGTGCATTTTACTTAATAGCCTTCATCTTAAGAATTTTAAATTAGAATATGTTTTACTTCAAGGAATACATATGTAGGCTCCTTTTGTATTCAGCCATTGTTGATGTAGAGAGCAGCACGTGCTTCTGCATGTATTTTCCTTCATTTGATTGAGCCTGTTTCAGAACTGCAGCCTCTTTAAGGTTATTTCATCAGTTTCCCCTCACACACAGGCTGTGAAGGTCACACCAAATCTGTTACTGCCCACATGAGCTGTGCCATTGTAGCCTTCCATTATAAGATAGAGCATCTTTAATTCCACAGATCAGAAGGTGTGCAAGTATTCATTTTTTTTCTCTCTGTTAAGGTGCCTATATCATTAACTGACAGCCATTCATACATGGCTGAGAAAGGTAAAAAGAACATTCTAGAATGGCACAAATACAAGTGGCATGAATTGTAATGGAGCAACACCCCCTCCACACCCTGTCAACTGTCATTCATTTCAGATGGCAAATTATCAGGTGCTCAATTTCTAGCTGTTTATTCATAAAATATGGTTGCTCTGATCATGGCATGTCAACTAGTACAAAATTTTGGATGTCAAGGATTCTGCCTTATGTATCATGGCAATTACTGTAGAAGGAAAGTAATTCTACTGGCTCCAAGGTCCATTTTTTTTTTTTTTTGGTCAGATTACTCTTTGATGGAGAGTCTCTGACTTCATAGTTCTATAATTAACTCTACACTGCTTAAAAAATTTCAATTCTTTATTTTTAGTCCACAAATATAAAGAAGAATTGTATCATATCCTGATTTATGAATGCTCTTGTCTGCTCAGGTTTAAATTCAGGTGATATCACTCGCTGCTCTAATCCCATCCTTTTTAACAGTGAAGCTTGTTCAGTTGTCACAACCTTCACGTCACCATAATTACTCAGCATAGAAAATGCTTGCAGTTTATAGCAGTGCCAAGCCCTCAGCACCATAAGGCTTGCCCTGTGGTACGTTGATAGTCTTTTTCTCCAAGGTCTATTCCTGTTCAGCATTTTTTTTCTCTGCTATGTTTCTCAATCCTATTTGTATTTTCCTCAGAATGACCTTCATTTTTGTTTTGTCTTTTGTTCAAAAAATAAATTACAATTGAAAAATGGCTGCCTAGGTAACAATTTCAGTCATGGCATTTTCTTTCCATATTTTCAAATGCCAAGATGACCAATTTCTTTGCAGAACTCCTTGGTGCTGTTGGGGAAAAAAAATACACAGTATGTAGTTTTCCCTGGTATGAGCACAGAGTGGCCCGCAAACTATGAAAAATAATATAGTGTTTCAGAAATAAAACCCAAACTTGCTCCTTTTAGGAAATAATGAGCAGTGTAACAAGCGCCAAGGCCATATAACAACAGTCTGCTGCCTTATGTACGGACTGGGAGTCTACCTCTAGTAGTTTTCTTTGATAGAGGCAGTGGAGGAGCTTACAGGGAAGAGCCTGAATGCATTTTTTCCGTAAGCCACCAGTAATATGGAAATTTTCCACAGTTCTTGCCATACACATGAGCCACATGATGGGGAAAGGCAGAGCTGTCCCTGACAAAAAGAGCAACCAAGAGCACAGTAGATAAGTTCTTTTTGCATTAGCATTTAGGCCATAGCTGGCCTCTCATCCTCTCCGTATTTATACATTCTGGGTAAAATACACAACCAGTCTTTACGGATTCAGTCAAGGGGGTAGATCAGGCTTCCTATGCCCAGGGTTTGCAATAAAGTTCTGCCACGTATTTGGGAATGCAACTTGTCCTGGCACACAAAGAAACAAAAGAGCCAACCTTCCCAGAAAGATATGGGAAGTTATTCACGTGAGTTAGACCAAGTAGAGAGTAAAATATTTGTATCCTGGTGACTCAAAGCAAGGTATTAAAACAGTTCCCTTGAGTGAAAGCAATGAAAATGTATAGTTCCTATCATACAATCTCAGTTGAAGCAAAGAGAAAACACAGAGAAAAGTTTATGACTATTACAGAATTCATGTCCAATGAAAATGGAGGCAATAATGCAATATCCCATTTAAGTAGTGCAATATCATGTATAAAATAAAAATAGCTTTTTTGGAAAAAAATACATTGATTATAGTAGACATTGAAAGGAAGAAGAGAAAGAAAAGGAAGAGATAAGTACAGGTCAATTATACAGATTGACAAGTTTTCAAAATAAAGTGACCATACAGAGATTCATATGCTTGTTAACATTGCTCAGTAAATTTGTCTGAATTAAACCTGCTTCTATTTCCACTTTTACTGGAAAAAAAATAAAAAATTGTAATTGGGACTTTTTGAGGCGTGAAAACTGGAGGGTTTGCTGAACATTCCATGCACCCTGTGCCTCATTCTTTTGGGTTTCATCTTAGAAGTTGGATTTTCTGCCAGTAATTTGCATTTAAATTATGAAAAAAAAAAATACAGAAGATTTCAGTGTACTTTCTTACATGAAAATTTTGCTGTAATCACAGCAGGCATATGTATTTTGTTTTATATAAATCAGTTTGGAACATGGGATTGTCCCGTTGTTTGGAATAGTTCAGTAGTTCAGCTTTACAAGCACTAAACTTACGAGTGTCTCTTAAAACATGCAAACATTTTATCCTACACGTCAGATAAAGATGAAATAGGTTAAATACCATACTTGCAGTAAGCAGATACTTATGTTCTAAGGTGAGTAAATTCCATGCATTTTTGTATATAGATAAGTTGGACTCTGCCTTTTCCACCAAAGAGAATTACAGAGGCCTAATTGATGCTTAGTAATGCATGTGATCTAGCTGAGGTTTAGATAAAAGTAGACTGGAACTGAGAAATGAACTAATAATAAATGGTACTTTGCTGAGCCTTATTTTAAAGTAATTACCTTCATCAGAACTGAAGTTCTGTTAATCCTGTCTATTGAAGGGCAAAAAAATGAAATTACAAATTAAACTCTCACGTGCAGTTCTGTGAAAGAAAAAATACATTGCCTATTACATGTTTACTTATAACAATATGATTAGTATCGTATTTGATAAACAGAAATTACAAAAGCCCAAAGAAAGCTGTGACACAGTCCATGTGGTGGTTTATATTTGGGGTAAATGTGAAACAAAATGATATACTGGAGAGGATTCAAAGCACTGTTGACTAAAATACTACTACAGACTGGAAAACACAGAAGATGTGTCTCTGTGGCATCAAGACATTTTGGAAACGTACATGTTGTGTGCTAGGATTAGGTGGGCATAATGACATTATCTCAGAAGTTTAGTATTTTTAAAATTGACACAAAAAGAGATATACTCATTGTTCCCCAGACCTACTTTAAATTATATGCATAAAACAATAGATGTTATTGTTAAAAGAGCAACTGTGCTTTTCAAAAAATAAATACAGCTGTCTGCAGTAAAGGATCCCTGACATAATTTTGCCATGTGTATTGTCGTCTTTATTTATGAGAAAATCTGTTCTGTCAGAAAAAATATGTATTCCTTATCCTGCTCTTTTAAAAATCCCCAGTTAATTATATCTAATATTTCTTTGTACCCTGTCTCTGATTTTCAATACTATTTCAGAACAAGCATTTTCAGTATTACACTACTTCTTCTTAAAAACTATTGCCTCTTCATGGAGGAAGTAATAGATGCTGCAATAAAAATAAACTTAACATCATGTAAAGTACACTGCAGAAAACAAGCAGCACTTTGTGAATGAAAAGACTTAAAAACTAACCAAGGAGCATCAGCCTGAAGACTTCAGATTTCAGCTGATGAAGTTGGCTCAGAGTGTATTTAGCATGTCTTGACCTTATTCTACTAAGAATCTATTAAGGTAAATCAGGTAACCCCCTGGAAAATTTCCTCTAATCCTGAAACAAGACCAGATTTTAGACTTGAACAGTTTAAATTCTTTATCAAACAATAATGGTCTTTGCATCTGACAGTGAGTAGGGAACCGTTGCTGAAAGGAAGGCAGTCCAAGGGCAAACATGATCCCTCATCAGAGAAGGCTGCCTTGTGGAAGTGCTGGAGGGAAGGGGAAATGAGAACCCCAGAGCCCTCTCCCAGTGGTGGAACAAGGTCAGCCAGAACTTCTCAGTCCTTTTCAGTCAAGACAGAGTTGTGGAAGAGCAATGGACGTTTCGCACAGTACCCTTGTTATGGTTGAAAAATACAGAATAAGAAGGGAAGGAGACCTTAAGAATCATTTAAGTTCATAAGAAATTGCCAACTTAAGAAGGTGGCACTTTATAGAGTGTTGCTAGTAACTACGGGAAAGAGAAGCTACTGGAATGGGAGTGCAATGGTTCACTCTAGTAGAGTCTTCCTCTAAGTAGCAAGAGCCAAGACTTGAAGTATGGAAAGGATGCTTCACCGAATAATTTAGCTCCTTTAACCACGTGGATTGCAGTGGCATGCAAACATTTCCTAGAGCTGCAGTTACTCCAGTAAGGTTAAGAAGAGGCTGTGGGATAGTTTACATGATAGCAGCCTCCACTGAGAAACAGAAGAAAGAAACCACCTAAAATTTGCTAATAGCTTCTTTTTTAACTGGCCCTCAAAACCTCACAGATTCTGAAAAACGCATCGTCTGTGATCTGATGACAAAGCCATAGATTCTAAATGTTGGAACAGTCAACCATTCAGAGCAGCCTAACACCTCCCCAAAGATGCATTTTTGGGCTCGTGTACTTTTCCCGGCGTGTTAAGTGACGCTGGATCTTTTTAAAAGAGGAATTATTGAGAGTTTAAATGGCAAGAAACCTACCCGTGAACATCAAGGGAAAAAACAAACCAGCCTTGCCTTTGCATATACTGAACAGTGATGTCTGTCTCACAACTAACAGCCTGTTCTAGGTCTTGTTTTGGTTTTTTTTCAATTTGCAATGTCTTCTCTTTTTGATTAAATCATTTAAAAAATTGTGTGTACGGAAGGACACATATACTCTCACAGATATACTGCCAGGAATTTGAATTAAGAGAGATGAGAAATAGACAGTTTAGATTTATATAATTAACTGAGGGCTAAACAGTGCAACTCCAACTCTCTTGAGGAAGCCTAAACATTTGAGATGATCGTATGGATGAATAATAGCTACATAAAATCTTTTCAGGCTTTGTTTCTGTAAATAGCAGCTATATGGTTTAGTCTTCAGGGGAGCTTACTCCTGCTTCACTGTAATTATTTTATTACCAATGAAAGGGATCTGAATAACATGATTGGCTTTTAAAATCTAAATGCAGTGCAGTTATTTCCTACAGGCTACCATTTCAGTCTTTGGCTGCTCTCACTGCAGAGAAAAATTCTGAGATAACCATGAAAAACCTTCACAACACTACTACAGTTAAATGTCTATGGTGATTTGATACTTCAGAACATAGGTCTTCTTTCCCCAAACCCATGATGATGTTACCAATGATTTACAGTTACCCATCGTATCCAACATTGTCAATACCTCAGATATTAAATCGTAAATCTCAAACTATTGATGTTTCATTTAATGCAATATTGGCTTTTCTTTGTTTCCATGGGCCAACACTGAGTGCTGATTTTAAGGAGCCATATGTTTGTGTTCCTCCTCCCCAAATCCACCGAAATCAAGGTTATCTTGGTGTAGTTCCCCCAATAACAACGAAGATTGATATGCATTTCAGAACGACAACGTTTAATCTTTGGTACAGGTTAATTTAATTTAGTCATACAGGTTGACAGTTATTCTGAAGTACACTGTTTTGACATTGCGTTTCTTCTAGGTATTTGGAGAGTCTGAGTCATTTGGAAGAAACCTTGAGGAAGGTCAGCAGTCATGGCTGAAACATCATTTTCTCGAGTGACTGTCAAAATAAACAATTTAGGCTAGCATAGGTTATTGAAGTCAGTGTTTCTTTTGCAATGTTCTATGTTAATTGAGGGGCCTACATTACAAAATGTACTTTTATTATACACAAAGAAGTTTCAAGGTCACTTTTACCAGCCTCTCTGGCTGAAAAACTTCACTTAAAATTGGAAGTAGGATATTTTTAAGATGGAGACTTTAAATCTACTTAGACCATATGTTGGAAAGTTGGCTTAAGAACTGGGACATTAGCTGGTGAGTTGAGTTTACTGCCCTACCATAGGTGTGCTGTTGTCTTGGTACAAATTCTGGTTAGCACTTTCTTGCATTACACAAATATCACCAGGATCAAGAAAGACTGAAGAGCTCAGATGACACAGCAATGGGGGCAACGTAAGTATATTAGATGCGTGGCCAACTGAAACTAGATAACTAGTAGGAAGTATCTACTTCTGTAACCAATAGTGAGTGTAGAAGGACAAAGCCACCATCATCTACTGCGATTCTCAGTCTTGGAATGATCAAGTCCAAATTTGGGCCAAATTTGTGATGATGTTTTGACCACGGTTAGAGATTACTCAAGGTCATTTAGATCTTCAGTATGACGGCTTCCTGTAGTGTTGTAGAATATTATCCCAGAGACATGCTATATTGGTCCAGAGAAGGGTAACAAAGCTGGTGAGAGGTCTGGAGAGTAAGTCTTAGGAGAAGTGGCTGAGGGAGCTGGGGTTGTTCAGCCTGGAGAAGAGGAGGCTGAGGGGAGAGAGACCTTCTTGCTCTCTACAACTATCTGAAAGGAGGGTGTAGTGAGGCGGGGGTCAGTCTCTTCTCCCAAGTCACAGGTGATAGGACAAGAGGAAATGGCTTCAAGTTGTGCCAGAGGAGGTTCAGATTGGATGTTAGGAAAAATTTTTACACTGAAAGGATTATTAATCATTGGAATGGGCTGCCCAAGGAAGTGGTTGAGGCACCATCCCTGGAGGTATTCAAAAGACCTGTCAGCTAGTGCTGAGTGACACAGCTTAGTGATGTTTTTTTATCAGGGTTAGGTTGATGGTTGGACCAGGTGATCTTAAAGGCCCCTTCCAACCTAGATGATTCTATCATTCTGTGACGCTATGTTGCTTATATAAACATCCTCAGAACTTGTGATTGTCTATATAAATATTCTCTATATATGGGATACAGCTATATTAGCAATTCTTTTCTGAATTTACTATGAAATGTAATCAGAAATTTTGCAACAGAACTGAATTCAGTCTTCCACTTAAAGCAGTGACTAACCTTATCCTCTCTGAAATGTTATCACTTTTGTACTAAGTAATGAGTTTTCCAAACAACTTAGAAGTAATTGCTAAATATTTTGAGTTATTAAATGTATATTCCCTGAGAAATTTAGTACAGTGACAGCCTTTTATCTTGAAAAAACACCTGTGCAAAGTAATTCTTGAACTGAACAGTTGCAGAGGGCAATTTAAAAAGCCATTTTGATAATATATATCCTTTCCCTACCTTCCTTCCTTTACTCTTTTTGTACTTTTTGTACTCTTTTTGGACTAATGCTTAAAAAACCTCAAATACTCTTCTGAAAGCAGATGAGGAAGTTTAACAACAGTTTAACAACTTACATCAATACTACACGAATGTACCTGAAAATACCTTAGAAGAGGATGAATTTCAATTGATTTTAACCAAGCAAAAAGGTTTCTTTGAAGGCTCACCAAATTCCAGATGTATTTGATGTTCCTATGACAGCCACAACATTTTTCTTACACTCAGCACATAGTCTTCAGTGGTGATATGACAACAATAAGGTGATTCCACATTTTGAATAGATATCCCACCTTGAAGTTATGACTGATGTTTTTATCCACTGTTACAAGCTTCTTCTATATTTGCTCAACCAAATAGGATTTTTTGTGCCTACGGAATATACTTTTTTCAACTGTTAACCATTAACAGTAGGGTTTTTCTTGTTCTAAGAGTGAGGAGAAAGATTTGCCTTCTCAAAGGCCTGGACTTGAGAGATCTGTTGTACAGCAGTATGTTTTTCTCCAGTTTCTCTGTTTGGTACACTTTATCATTCTTCTTTGTTTTCCTTGATCATTTGGTATATTAGGTAAGACATTAGTAAGTCTTCTCTAGAGGAGACTGGTCATATTTTTTAATATATGCATGTTAACTAGGATGTGGTCTAAATCTTTTAAGGTGTTTGAATACTCTTGAGTATTTTGTAAGCTATTCTCCTACACAACTACAGTAAGTGGCTTACTGCTGATTCAAAACAGCCATTCTCTGTGTTGACTAATCCAAGGCACAAATTCTTTCTTTTTCCAAATAGATTCCACCTGTACATGCTGAGTGTCCTTGGCAATTTCCAACCTGTAAACTTACCAGCAGTCCTGTCTTTTGACAAATAATGCCAATATAGTTCTTTAAAATAATTAGGTTGGTATGTTTTATTTTCTCTTCTTGAGTCACTGAGCAGTAAAATTTCTCAAAATACTGCTGTTAAATTTTCGATAGCCAGGTCCTCAAATCAAACATACCACATTAGGGACTTTCTCTGGGGAGACAATTAATTTTTTCTTTTTCTGTCTGCCTAAATTATAGGAATGTGAGGAGGTCCACAAGTGCCAATCTAATGAACACAATCTTAGCAAGGCCAATTTTGATACCACACTAGTGAACTGCAGCCATATTATTTACTCTACTGTACTGCACTATGTTTATAATTTCAGGAATATTGTAGCTATTGATCAAGTGCCCAGTCCATCTGGGGACAATTAATGAACTAACTCAGTGGTCTTTGTGATAATTAAAATGAGATTTCCCTCTGTACTTTCTAATATATTTATGGTTACTGACAATCAAGCACACTGTTTCCTTACTCTCTAAACTTTCTAGGGCTTAGCCATAGAAAATCATCTGCCCATGGGCTCCGGTGTCCCATAAAATCTCATCTTTTACTCTTCTCTTTCCAACTAAATTAGTAATTCTAATTTATTCAGAATATTTTAGGTGCCAGTGTTGTCTGCTTTGTGCCTGTTCACTTGTTATTCTTCTAGATGGCATTTTGGATACTATGCTGTAGTCCTGTATCTCAGCCACTGGTCTCAAATAATATCTTTCACAGAAATAATACTCCTTTATTTCAGTTATCCAGGATACCATAATCCAACTTTCATTATGATAAACCAAACTGGTTAAAGCTGTCTTACTTGTCGATTTATAGGGAGCTATGATTTTTAAGCTGTTTTATTTTAATTCTTCTGATTTTGGTTGCTGATGGTTAAGAGATTTTCCACTGGCACATAGTTTTCTTTATGCTTTCCTGGAACAGTGTGTCAATTTTAGTTTTTTCATTGTCATGTTTCTGAATTCTCCCTTCTTTTTTTTTTTTTTTCCCTCGTTGATATTCATTTCCACTTCTCTAGCTCTTCTGTAAGTAATTTAATATTTAATTCTGTGAGAATGGATTTTTGCTGTAGTTCTATGCCATTTCCCCCCAAATAATATTCAAAGACTTCTCTGAAATACTATTTCTTTAGCTGATGTATGGTTCCTCCTATCCCAATGCAAGTATCTGTCAGCTGTTCATTAGATTATACTTGTGAGCAACTAAATCTTCTCCATAACGTCTCCTAGAGAATCTGCATCAGGTAAGTGAGACTCTTAACAGTTCAGCTTCTCCTGCCAGACCAGTTAAATGCCACAAGAGGTGGTTTTAAAACTAGAATTCTATTCACTTGAGACAAGTATGAGACATGAATGAGCCATGACATGTAAACCCCCTCCTACCACAGCTTGCATGGGTACCTGTCTTGCCTCTCTGTTTCCCAACAGACAAACAAAACACAACTGCTACAATCCTGAGATTGTTTTTGAGTTCCAATCCTGAAAAAAATAGAATGTTTATAAGTATAATTTGGCTTCCCCTTAGAAGTCCTGTGACTATCCCGCTAACTGCTTGCAGCACAGAACTAAAATATAATTGAATATTGGTTTTTCAAAAAACCTTGTTCTGCACCAGTCAGCACTTCACACAGAGCCCACTGGCTTAGAAACATGTTCCAAAGCCACAGACTTAGAGGGACTTAACCCCAAAGGGCCAAATTAAGGGCTTTGTTGAAACTGTAGTTCAGACATTAAAGATATAAATTAATTAGAAATTGCTCTCCAAATGGCATCATCGTTTTCCTGCTTGCTGTAATTCCATGTACTATAAAGGCCATGTTTTAAAGGGAAGGACTGAATCGGGCTTTGTGCTAGTTTCTGGAAAGATACCCAAGATTGCCTGAGTTATGTGGGGCAAAGTGACAGCAACAGTGACATCTGCAGAGCTAGTACTGTCACTATCAGCAGCACAAATGTGTTCTTGCATCTTTTATGAGTTTAATTCAGCAGAGGATAGAATGGATCTTTTGACAAATTCTGTGCTACAATTACAAGTCTGTTGCTGAAAGAAAAGTCTGTTTCTCAACTGAGAAATCAGAGACTTTGGTCATCTGTAGGCTGAACTGCTACAGTAATTTAACACAGAGGCAAGGAACATATAATCCAATTATGGGGAGTAATATCTAAATCACTCCTGTTCCTTTTTTAACGGTTTGCGTTGGAATCCATTAGGACAAAAAGATCTTTATGTATGTAAAATATTAATAAAGTGAAAAATGGAAGTGATCGTACTTCGTTGTAAGTGAACAAAGTGCATTCATTTATGTTCCCTGTAAGTCCTGCCATTCTTGTCCAGGATATGTTGTCATGGTAGCCACTATGGCCATCTCAAAAAAGTAGTAATAACAAATGATGGTGGTCAGAGCTATGTGGCAGATTTCTTCTACAATTTGGTATGTAACGTGGGGTTGAATAGGCAAAGACAAGGGTTTGTTGCAGATGCAGAGGTGTCAATATTCTAAGGCTAAACTCTAGAAAAGTGGGACCTAACCATACCGCAAATGGATGAAGTAGAAGAAATATTAGAGGGGATTTGGATTTTTTTTTAAACGTATAGGTCTTATTATTAAAAAAAACGTGGATCTCAGCTCCTGTAAACTAGTTTAACATCTTTGAATTAATAACAGTTATATAGCAGATTATACAAGTCAAGATTTGGAGCTCTTCTCAATTAAGAAGGCCTTTAGATGAGACCTTGGTTGTGTTTGAGGTGGAAAAAGCGCTTTGCAGCCTGTGGCCAGAAACAGGCTGCTCTCCCAAGTTTTCCAGCATGCAAATGTACACTGATTTAATTTCAAATGTTACATTAAATTTGTTTAGTTAAGACTATGATAAAGGAAATGTTTATCCGAGTCTCCCCAGTCTTTGCCTGGCCTGAGACTCAAGACCAAATATTCTGGCCAATATTAAGGGTGCAAAATTATGTTCATATGAATGACATGAATGGAGAGATTCATTGTCTCAAAAGAATTATTTTTCTGTCCCAGGCTTTTAGAAATGTTTTCCAGGGTGCTGGGAAACCAGTGGCTAGTCCAAAAGCAACACAAAGGAATAGTTACAAATATCCCTCTCCTTCCAAATCCTGCAGAAAAGATGGCAAGATTTACATACATGGGGCTGCATAATTTTTTAGTGCTGTCAGTCCCCTTTAATCTCTTCCTATTTTAGGGAGGCAGGAGAACACAAGGATTTGAAGGGCCAATTCAAGGGGCGGGGTGGCAATTCATTTTGCTTAACTGTAAGACTGCAACTGTGAATGGAAAGAATATCCAAAAAATCTGCATATCACAATCTTAACATAACGACAATAGCAACTACCCCCTTGCCCAACTAAGCCTTCCATTGCTGCTTTCATAGGGAAGATGATCTTAACCTTACAAGCTCAGAGCATAATATAGTTGCTTCTTTGAGGCTATCCTAGTTTACATCAAAATCTTCCCCTAAACACCTAATCTTTTCTCCCCATCTAGGTTTAGCCATCAGCCCTTTCAAGTTCCCTCTCCAGTCAATGGAGATAGATGGGCATCTTCAGAAAGCAATTCAGAGAGCTCCTTCACATAGTAGTTTGACTTGTCTTGCTCCATGGCCCATATAGAGAGCCATGATTTTTACTTTGGGCAGTATGACATCAACTTCTTCATGTTCTGGGCTTTGTTTTAGCAGGTAACAAGCAAGTGACGAACCTGTGGTACTACCCAATAAAAGTTGAAAGTGTCAATTTTCTAAAACTTCTCTTGTAAATCTTCAGTTAGGGATTGTGATACAGATGAGAGGAAAAAACCAAGTCATATACACATAAACAGACTACATGTCTCCCACAATATCTACAATCATAACTCTGAGTATAATCCTTGCCAACAAACAATGTCCATCAGTGAAAGGCATTTTTGAATTTCTGAAGTACACAGTAAATGGTCAATTCATAAAAGAACAATGTGACAGATTTTGTCCATGTACTGAAGATAAAAAAAGAACAACAACTACTTAAGATGTTTTACATTTATCATCTTTAGGGAAAAAAAAAAATTGGAATAGCTGTCCAATCTCAAGGGATACTTATTCTGTGTCCAGTATGACCCTAATTATAATCATAATAGAATGAAGAAATGTTCTTTCTCTTCCTGTAGCTGCACAGTGGCAATCTGCAGAAAATTGCCTTCAGCTGTAGATATATGAATATGTTTTCTAACAGTGAGTTGTTGTAAGAGCACATGGGTTTTTTAAGGGTTCCTCTCATGAATTGCGATTAAGAAAAGAGAATCTGCCATGCTACTAAGAAAGTTCCAAGTAGCCCAAAGTCAAAACCAGACGCCAGCTTAATTTAATGTAACTGAAAAAAAAACTTCTATTTGCCTCAGTTACATTTTCTGATTCATAAAGGGGTTTTTATTTGCACAATTTCACAGAAGAACCCAGCTTTATTTTTTGGTCATGACAAGTAAAAAAATATTTCTTCCCATAGTAATTTATTTTGAAATTCATTGCAATCCTAGCACC
>BJBW01007183.1:56627-82517 GCA_004320125.1 Scolopax mira
TCCAAATGTCTGAAGATACCTTCTTCTTCTTTTTCTGGTTATTTGCATTTTCACAAAGAATATAAGGTCGGTTTTCATTCATATACCAAATTTCATTCAGATTACAAAAGTTTGGGACTTAATTGAATATATACAGGTAGCATGTGAACTCCCTCCTTTGTGGACAGCAGGATGGAAGAATATTGCTGAGGTTTTCCAGCTCATTACCAGAAACCTTGTTGTTGCAATCTCAGTGGAAGGAACCCGGCAAGCAGGGAAGGTCATTACCCAGTCTATCTTCCTGCCTCTGAAGGACAGTAATATTTATTGATTTTCAGGAAGAAATAAAGGGAACTTATAAGCAGGAGTAGCAGATGGAATCAGTAGACCACTGACACTGAAGAAGAAAAGCAGAAGAGCTGCCTGTTGGCAAAAGGCCTGCATCACTATGAGTGAAGAGCAGAAGCCATGTTTTCAGGCAGGAGAACAGCAGAGAGGGGTTATGAATTTTGCTCTCTTGCTTCAGTCAGATTGCTCATATGGTTTGACTTAGTTACAGAGTCTCATCTTTCCTTGTCATTGTGCTTGGGATGTTTGCACTCTGGTATGTGGGCAGCCTTTATTAAACAATATTCTTTGATGTCAACCATGCAAATGACTGATGGAACATGTTGAAGGCCATGTTCTACCTAAGAGGTAGTCTTAGGGTACACACAGCTGGCTGAGCATGCAATCAGGCAGCCCCAGATCCCTGAGCTGCCCTCTGCAATTAGAGGGGTCACAAAATTTACCTCGTGTGCATTGAAAACCTGGTTTCCAGGTTTAAAGCAACAGTGTCTGAGAAGGTGAGGACCTGTTTTAGCACCTTGGTTTGGGGCTTGTTAGCTCCACTCCTAGCCTTTGCTATGCACTTGTATTCATTACAGGCTCCAGTTGGAGAGATGATGGTGGTGGCGGGTTCTGCAATTTAACTCATTTCTTTCTAGTAAAGAGCTGCTGAGCTTTTAAAGCCTGATGTCCAGATTTGCTCTTGGTGACAATGGTCATGAACTAGAATACAGTTAAAAAATGTACTGAAGTTGCTGGGAATGTTCCTTGCTTCTGGGTGACCAAAATTTGGTGAGAACTCAGGAAGATCAGTAACTTAAAAAAACCCACAAAGCTGCACAAGTCCATAAGCCATAGTTATGTAGTTTAGTTTTTCTCCAAGTGTAGATGCAACAAAATTCACATGCAAAGATTTGTGCTACTGTTGAAACTCAGGCAGTGTAAAAGGCAGTACTATCCCACCATCACAAGGAAACTCCCCTGTCTTTTCTTGCTTCGTGTTGTACCCTGCAGGATTTAGGTTGCCTAATCTAGCATTAAGAAATCTTTTGTGCTGGATTAAGTAGTACCTTCCCGGCTGGAATAATAATAATGCACTGTTTCTGAGGGCTACGTGCTATTAGCGTGCAGGAAAAGATTTCAGTTAAGTCTCTTTCCTCCGCTGTAGCTCGTTGGCGACGTGTTCAGATAAATCTTAGCCTCCTGCTGTCTCAGTTTCCCCTCCTGTGCCGCAGGGACACGTGCCTGCTGCTGCTGTGCGAGCAGCTCAGCGTGCCCATGGGGTGGTTGGGAGCTAGGTTACCCAAGGAAGTCTACCTGCATCTGCAAGACTTGGTGCCACAGCAGAGTCAGCCGGTGCGGTAAGAAAGCCTAAACTGGAACTCCATCAGCTTGAGGGGAATATGATCTCCAGGAGCAGCAAACTGAGTCCTGGTAAGTGCACTGAACGAGTCGAGGCACCTTTCTGAAGCTCATGTTATACGGGATCAAGTTTATAATGTAGATCTGTATCCAGTCAGGACGCGTGACCTCTTTTGTCTGATGTGGGCTCTCTACTATAATCTATACTTTCATTATCTCAAGTGCAGGAAAACTGTAACCCACTCTTGCTGTCAAGTCGCAACTAAAAACTACTGTGAACTGGAGGTGACTTGAAATGCAGCCATGCAATTATTAAGTAATGTGTCACGCAAGGAGCACAGTGCATTACACCGATTGCTTTGGGAGCGCGCTCGGCGGCGGCGAGAAGGGAGGTGACATTCATATCCTCTCTTTTGACCTTTGTCTCCCGACCTGGGTCTGGACCAACCTACCTGGAGGGTCATTCATTTCTCTCTGCCGTGTGTTACGGTTGTGATCACAGGCACTGGAGCTGGGGGAGGCCAGCTGAAGTTTTGATAGGTCTGAGGTGTGAACTGTGTATTTTGCCTGAGCGCTTCTCACCTGTGAATTGTTTTTTTTCCAAGAGGCTGTTCTTCCTAAGCACAGGGAGGAATGTTATCATGATTCATACTTTTAAGTAGGACTGAGGATTATGTTTGTCTGGTTTGACTGGCTGCATGGCGATGCTCCTTCTGCTTTCCTCAGGACTCCTGCATGATGTATGTGCATACATATATATGATGTCAGACCAAAATACGTATTTTACGGTCCCAGCCAGCCTCCAAGTAAGATCTTCAAGTGATTTGGAATTTCCTGTGTCCTGTGATGAGTGGCTCAAATTGCTCCTTTTTAATCTGGCACCTGTATGAGTTTGTTCTGTTGATGCTATATGAGCAGGTATGTTGCCTGCACTAAAATTTTCTTTAAAATATGGTTGTGGTTAGTATTTGTGAAGCATATAGGATTTTCTAAAAATAGAACTTCACTTAAACACTAAAACCTAGATGCAAAAATATCTGTTTTGTTCAAATGATTCTTGTGGATACAGTTTGATTGTTGTGACTGGGGTTTTTTTTTATAGTTCTCTTGGCCTTTGTGTTTTCCGAAGCTATTGTAAATATTTCAGTCCCTGTGTAAAATGAATTTTAATTTTGTAAAAGCTTATGATATAGCTTAAATATTGATAAAATAGTAGGTAAATAAACTGTTGTTATTACTCCTCAAATGAATCAGAAATAAAAATGATATGCAAGGAATTGTGATCCCTTGGCGCATTAAAAATGACTCCACTAGGTGGCGAACTTGCATCAAATATGCACCTAAAAATATTAGCACTAACCGAAATCTTAGCCACTGCTGCAAAAATTACACCCCTAATAACTGAATAGCTTTTCTATCATACTCTCCTTTTATCATTTCTGGTGAAGTGCACTTTTAAATTTGTAGCGTATAAATACAATGAGGTTGTAGAACACTGTATTAATTTATGTTTAAAAATTAATAAAAGGATTAACATATATTTCTTGATATAATAGCTGAAGTTGATTTCAGTAGTTATGAACTTTCCTGTGAAATATATTAATGTAAAACATTTTTCTTTACCATCCAGTTCATTCTAATGAGGTGCTGACAATGCAGACTGTCTAGGGGAAGAAACTGAAAAATCTTTGCCAAATAGAGATTTTTATTTTTTTTAAAAATCCTATTTAACTGGATCCTAGTTAATAATAAACTAAGGAAATGTCATATTTTATTATTTTTCCTGATTCCATCAACATTGCCAATACTAAGTTATCAAGTTCCTCAGAACTAGGAAGAGGGCAATTGCTGACAAAAGAGAATATTTTAATGTGTCTTTTTATAGGTCCCAACCATTAAGCAGAATCAGGACTGGGTTGAACTTTGGAGTTTCTGCATATTCAGGAGCCATGTGCATTGCAGTATTCTGTAGGGCCCGATAGAGGAGAATAAAGACTAATGGGGCCAGCTTTTTTTTAATCTGCTGGGACAAATCTTCTGGGAATTTGCACTCTCCGCATTTGTCTGCTAGAAATAATTAAAAAGTGGTATATGGTTTGTGTAGGAGTCAGAGTATAAAGCTTCTCGGATCCACATGTTCAGAAGGAGACAATTCAGAAAGGGCCATTGCTTGTTTAGGTGTGCAAGTTAACATTAAACTTCAAGGTGTGCTTTGAGTTGGGGTTTGTGAGAATGAAAGAGAATTAGAGGTTTTTTGTTTTCTCATGGGAGTGAAGAATCAGGAAGACAGCAGAATGGGGCAAATGCTCTCTGTTCTTCTTTACTATTTACATATGTTTAATTAATGCAAGTGTTAGCTGGAGTTTGGGAATTCAAGTCCCCGGCATGTTCATGTCTTTATTCTAGCGGTCTGACAGAGTTAGGAAGAGGGCAGGGGATGACAAGATGGAAGGCTGGATGTACTCTTTTATTATGCTCTTAACCCTACAAATAATTAAGGACAGACATGGGGTTCGGAACTGGATTTTGAAGACTATAACCTATTCTCTGTGGCTTGTCGCGTTCAGAAGACAAGATAATAGGTGCTAGTAAAGGCAAATGCTGTGTCTTTTGTTGTTTGCCTGCATACTGGGTTATAACTAAGGTTAGGGCTAGTGGTGAGCTACGTCTCAGGTGATGACTCTAACTTGCTTTAAATTTAGGACTGAGGTTAGGTTTCAGGTTAAAAGGCATTCTCTCTTTTTGACATATGCTTTCCTAAGGGCCCAGATAATTGCTGCGGCTTATTACTAAAGAGCTGGAAGCTGGCAGGTTTTGGAAAAGATCAGTGCTCTACGTTGTCGTGTAGAAGCTGGATTTATACATCTCTATCCATGAGGGTTAGTGGTAGGAATCAGGAATCTAAAGTTTACTGTTCCCAGTTCATGGGAGGTTTCTCCAGAAACTAGGGAAATACAAAGATGACCTGTCTCTCTATGGGAATACGCTTTTTATTCACTTTCATTGCTGTGTTCATTGCTGATGTTGATGTTAATGTTAGGATTGGAGCTAGGGTTAAAATTATGGGCCTAATGCTTAAAGGAACCTCTCTATTTTTTCATTCTAAAGGGTGTAGATAACTACAAATAGAGAAAACAGCTGGATGAGTTATTGCTTTATGTTCTCATTTACTTCTGGGCTTCCCTCAATTTGTTCATATAATTAAATTTTGCATTAGGATTTTCACTTTGTATGGCTTACAAAGACAGGAAAAATTAATATTTGTTAATATTTATTTATAGTAGTAATTACTATAAAATAATAGCTTTCTAAAAATAATGAAATAATATAGGAAAGAACACTAGAAGGAACCCTGGCTAATAATTAAGTTTAGTTTCATGGCTGGGAGTAAATTTAAAACTTAGAAATCTAAAGCTTCAATACTACAGTATAATCTCCTCTTATATAAGGTCTACCCATGTGTGGAAAAGGCAATTTCTTAAGGATATTGCTGGAATTAGAGGCCCTACCTAATTAAACATAATTAAGATTGACTTTACGAGTTACCACTTAGAGAACCAACATTTGAAGAGTCAAGTTTGTTATGGCATTTTGTAGGGTCCTCCAGGGTATAAAGGGGAATTCATCATTAGGGGGCAACACATTATTTTCTTTCCACTGATGAGAAGGACCCCTTGCCAGGAATTAAAGTCAGAGTCAGGGTGAGGGTTTGATTGTAAAACACAATGAAATGTATAACAAAAATCACTTTCTGCTGGAAAGTGAAAGCCTTACTTTGTGTTCAAAAGACAGCAGATGCAGGCATCTTTTACCTTAACCTGTCAGTTCAAACATATTTTCAAGCTGACATTTTTTGTTTATTTTGCAACTGGTTAAGAGAGCCTGCATGACTTATTCTGTGTAAGGGAAATACTGATTTTCAGTCCACAAGTACTTCATCAGCTCCATGTTTTCATGAATACAAAAACATTTATGCAAGTCCCAGAAGTATTACTTCCCCAGAAAAATATTTTAGCAGTCCAGTTTCACACTGGGGTTATTATATCCCATTTGATCAGTAGGATTAGTAATTTAGAGCTCAAGTGTGACAGGAAGAAATTCTGTTTTCTTTTATTCTCTGTGCCTGTATCCTCCACAAGTTAAAGATTTTCAGGGATCGTCTTTTTCATGTGGATGTGGAGAAATCATCAGTTAAGCAATCACACTATGTATATGGAGAGTTAGGTGTGCAAGAGTGAGGCCTAGGGGAGCCATTTGTCCATGGGCAACGATAACAAGAAATCCCAAGCGAGCATAAGCCTCACTGCATAAAAAGCTAATGTTCTCCATCTTTCGTAGCTCTTCCTGAAGTTTGGTGCCCTTTCTCATAAATCCCCACAGCGGGCAAGAGGCAGATCCCCTACAATTTATTCAGTGCTGTGAAACATTCACTGCTGTATTCAGGCTTGGGTTTCCATCTTTGGAGGTGGCAGCGCAGGGAGAGCTGAGTGTGGGTTTTATAGTTTATTCTGATGCAAATTTTATGTGAAGTAGTTGAATGGACTTAGACTACTCAGATATCTTCAGTCTTTGAAATTCTCTCAAATGGCTATATGCAGAGTGGAGACTGTTTTTAAGAGGATTAATTGAAAGAATTTCACTCTAGTTTATTTGAGACATAGAGATATTTCCTTGGGAAGTGGGTGATGTGGTTCAAGTCATCTTGAGATTTAATCTTGAGTGTCATATATATCCTGGATAAGTTATTTAACCTCTACATTTTTAGTAATAGATGAAGCCACTAAAAGGTAAAGACAAAAGATGCATTACTTTTTTCTTGATTTTGTAGAAGATATGGGTTTTTTTTTGTGTCTAAGAACATCAGTCACATACAGCCTCATGAGGGAGAAAGGCAATGGTATTTCTATCATTTGGGAATTCCCTTTGAGGTTATTCTGGGCATTTTATTGGCAAAATGTAGGTATCTGGAAACTTCAGGCCTTTCTGGAGCAAGGAGTTGCTGAGTGAAGGCTTTGGGTAGGTGTGTAAATCCTGGATCCTAATCTTTTTATCAATCTAGCTTTATTCATATCCTTGCTTTTATGCTTCTGATTGCTAAGTGAAAAAAGCCCTAATGAGTGAAAACACCCCCTTTCTGTAATTGCAGGGTGAAATCCCAAACAAATGGCAAGGCACCCACTGACTTCAGTTGTGCCAGGAATTCACATGTGGTTAAAAGATAACTGGTTTTGTTTTTATTGTACGTCTTTCCCCTTTGTTCATGAGCGTTGGCAGTGAACTTAACATAATGAGACTTACAGAGCTTCCCTGCACAATATTATTAAAAAAAGAAAAAGGAAGCTGTCTAATGTATCTAATAATAACTGAATGATAGCAAACTACTCACATGGTTGTCTTTGTCAGCAGGGAATGTATTTAGTGACAAAAGGGTGGGGGGAATTCCAATCTTATATATTCCTATGAAATATGCAAAGCACTGAGCAATGAAGGATGGCAAGAAATATGTATATCCACGTCAAATAATATAAGTAAACTTCCATCAGAAAAATGCTGAAATAGTTAACTACAATTCCAAGTTAATACTTGATAAGCAATTCATGTGTTAGTATCCAGACTTCTTTTCCAGACCTTACCAATCAGTCTGTATTTATACTTGAATGACATTTCATGACAAAAAAGGTAAATCAGATGCTTTTATTACCTAAGAATATTGTGTTTAACCTAACTCAGTTTAAACTCAGTCTAAACATTTTTTAACCACAAAAAGACTTGTGTTGCTCGATCAGAAAAAATGTTTATGCCAATATTCAGCTTTGCTCTCACTTCCTCAAATATTTAAAAATTAATTGTTGTGACTACTAGGACTAATACTTTGTTTTCTGTTTGTTCTTTTTCAGACTGTAGTGCCTTAATCTGTTGTTCTTACTTGTCATTATGTCTTTTACACTACCTCCTTGTTTTGTTACTAATTAAAACGTAATGGTTATGACCAAATTGTTCCTGACAGTTAGAACACAGAACATACAGCAAAAATTCTAGCTCCTACATGTCACATGGGATACTTTAAACTATCGTTTTACTTCACATTAACTGATTAGAAATTGACTCAATATAGTTATTAGTTTTGTGAAATTGTTCTACATATGGCCTGCATGTGTGTTTGGCTGCAGGCACTTGTCTGCTATTAAACCCAAATTGGTTGTTGTTTTGGGCAAATGTTTGTATAATGTCCAAAGTGTTCTTCACAACAGTGTTAACAAGTAAGTAATTGATTTACAAATTACCCTAAAATCTGTCTACTTTGGATAGTTCTCTGAGTTTATATTGCAGAATAGCAGAAATGTGGTCCTTTATTAGAGAGTGCTTTGTCTATTGAGCTGGACTCTGTGTTGTATTCTTTTTCTCCTGCTTCCTTATCCCCTCATTTAATAATATGTTTTACAGGAGATACTTATGAAGACAGCATTTGAGTCTATGCCACCACAATCATCAAGAATTTGATGTTGTATTTGTTTATGTGCACTGGTTTATTCCAATTCCCATCCTTATGAGAAGCTACACTTGCTTAGAAAACAAAAAATTTTTTTGCTCTTTGTTATTTGTCTTTTATATTTTTCAGTGAACATATCATCTGCTTACATTAATAAAAACAAAAACAACATTAATAAACATCTATTTTTCTGATTGCATCCCTCCACTGTTTTTAGTTGAAAGTTCACCCAGGTCTAGTTTTGCTGTTTCACTTTTTCATCGTTGGTTCATACTCACTCCCATGCTACTTGAAATACAACATTTCCTTTTTCTCTGTGATTTCATATATTTTAGTTAGATGTGTTAAAATCCCCATGCGTTGCAAAGCACTATGTTTTATATATGTGCCAGTGTGGGCTGAAGGCACTACTTTTGGGATCCCACGCGTTGGACTTCACCAATGTCATCTCTTTCTCTTCAGCGGTGAGCAGGGCTTTCCTGAGGTTAGGAGAGGAAAAGGGTGTGCCTTTCAAGACCCTTTCTGCCTTCCTGTGAAGGTCACCTCCTGTAAGGTCATAAGAGCTTCTGGTTGTTGCTATTGTTATACAGGACAACTCAGCTTCTGAGCAGAAAAGTGTTAGGCAAGATAAAGGATGCAATGGCCCTTGTGCTGCTTCCCCCACTTCCCCCAGCCCCAAGGCACGGGGTGCCAAAGTCTGTTCTCAGCACAGACTGGAATCTTTTGCACGGATCCAATTATATGTAAATGTGTGGGATTCAGTTTCATAAATGGGATGCCAAGCTGCTGCTAAAACCTCGTATGCCGAGATGTTAATATTTCATAATTAAGAATATTACACAGAAATGATGTTGTTATGTTATGTGTAATTTTTCCCATTCATCAAATTTTAGATTTTATTTTGCATTATTGTTTGGACTCATTTAAGCATTTTTCATCCATCTTTCTTGAATAATTACTTATCTGTCATCTGTTAACGTCTGCTTGATAGCTAAACAGCCAAGTCCTGGCATCATAGCTAGGGATATTTGCTAGTTTACTGCTGTTGCTTTCATATTCATTGTTTGTTCTGTAATGGCCCTTAAACATTTCCCATGCATATTTGGGCTAGAATGATTCTTTACATAATACCTTAGAGGAAAACAAGGTTCTTCTAATAGCAATTAAAATTAGCAATATTAGCCTAAGAATTTAAAATCACATCTCACTCCTGTGCAAATTCCCTTTTATCATTTAAAAAAAAATCAATTTTCAACAATGTTGTGTACCTCATGCATAATACACAGCTTCAGTGATTTACTTCTTGTTTTGGCACGGGCACAGTTGAATGATATAAGAGGTAATTTTGTTTTTCTGCTTTAATAGCTTGTGTTGTCTGCATAATGAACCCTGTCTGAGCTTCATCAGGAGAGTTATACTGTTCATACACTTCTGTTAGTAAAATATTTCCTGTTTGAGAAATTTGTCTTATCTGCAGTTTGAAAGAAGACATTCATTCATAAAATCATGGAATTGCCTGGGCTGGAAAGGACCTTTCAGATCATTGAGTTCAACCATCAACCTAACACTGACAAAAACGTCACTAAACCTTATCTCTAAGCACTATGTCTACCCATATTTAAATACCCTCCAGGGATGGTGACTCCACCACTTCCCTAGGCAGCCTGTTCCAATGCTTGATAACTCTTTCAGTGTAGAAATTTTTCCTAATATCCAATCTAAACCTTCCCTGGTGCAACTTGAGGCCATTTCCTCTTACTTGGGAGAAGAGATCGACCCCCACTTCCCTACACCCTCTTTTCAGGTAGTTGTAGAGAGCAATAAGGCCTTCCCTCAGCTTCCTTTTCTCCAGGCTGAACAACTCCCGTTCTCTCATGTGCTCCTCATAAGACTTGTTTTCCAGCCCTCTCAACAGCTTTGCTGCCCTTCTCTGGACCCACTCCAAAATCTCACCAGTGCCAAATACAAGGGGACGGATGATCACCTCCGGAGTCCTACTCACCACACTGTTCCTGATACAGGCCAGATTGCTGTTGGCCTTCTTGGCCACCTGGGCACACTGCTGGCTCATGTTCAGCTGACAGTTGACCAACACCCCCAGGTCCTTTTCTGCCTGGCAGCTCCAGCCACTTTTCGCCAATCCTGTAGCATTGCATGGGTTTGTTGTGACTCAAGTGCAGGATCCAACATTTGGCCTTGTTGAACTTCATTGGCCTCAGTCCATCAATCCAGCCTGTTCAGATCCCTCTGTAGAGCCTTCCTACCCTCAAGCAGGTCGACACTCCCACCCAACCTGGTGTCATCTGTAAACTGGCTGAGGGTGCATCTGATCCCCTTGTCCAAATCATTGATAAAGATATTCACACGAGCATCTGGAAGAGAGAGATTTATAAAGGTAGGTTTTCTTATTAAGGTGGTTGTCAGCAAGTGGATGCAGGAAACAGAAGCATGGAACAAAGTTGAGGGATTGCTAATGGTATTGAAAGAAGTTCCCAGCTATGCTGTACATTTTGATAAACGATACTGTGATGTTTCCATTGGATCAGATGAGGAATTATGCCCTACTTGGAGGGACACTCAAAGAAGAGGCTTTTTGTAGCAAGCAAATTTATTCAGAATATTTTTTATTGTTTTTTTTTTTCTTTGTAAAGAAGAATGGCAAAGAAATAGCAGTGAGGACTACCAGATGGATCAAGAATTCGAGATATCTGGGCTTTTGGGATGTTTGACCATTTGGAAATATTCCTAGAAACTGAGCTCTTTCAATTTCCTATATAAACAGTTTGAATTAAGAAGTGAAAAGGAAATCTGGGAGAAGCTTGTGTAGCCTCCACTCTCAATGTTCACTATAAATTAAATAAGGCACATGAAGGTAAAGCAAGAGTTATGAATAGGAATACCAAAGATCATAGAAGAAAGAACGAATGCAGTTAAGAGTAGGTTACAGCTGAAAGGTAATAAGGCCACTGGAAGGCAGCAGAGGTAGGAAAATATCCCATTGAGGAAGAGGCACTAGGCAGTGAGAAGTGATGGAACTGCTTGTACATTAATGCAGGCCAACATACATTGCTGGTTTATTTTTATGTTTCTGAGAGAGAGGATAGTATGGTTTTGTTGGCCAGTTATCTTAGTCTATGTAAGATTTGTCATAAATGTTTATGACAAATCATTACATATCAAAGGGGTAAAATTTAGCTTAAAATAAGTACTGTTTTTATAGAGAGGTTCTGTAAGATTAGTTAGCGGATTGGTATTGAAAGAAAATGTAAGAAAATTATTTTTATAGTAATAAAAATTTTTTTAAGTGCATGCCTCTGTCTGCCTGGATTCAAACCGAGTGTTTAGGTCCTAAATTTACAGTGAAAGATAGTCACAGAGAATAAGCAAAGTCAACTGAACACACATACTGTATCTCATGCATTTGTGCTTTCATAAAACACAGAGGTTTGTCAGCAGGGTTATGTAGGTAGAAAACCAAGGTAAAACTCCCAGTGTAGTGATTTTGCTCTTACAGATGGGATTCCTTGAAGCCAAATTGCCGTGAATACCAGCTGGAAATCAGAGGATGAAAGATGAGAAAGTGCTCCCTGGAGACTCATGTGTGACACAGACATTGAAAGAGGGCCTACAAAAGCTGAAGGCCACCTTAAGTGCTGAGATAAAGCTCAGCTTCTACCTTTTTTGAATAATTTTGAGAGAACTGATAGAGAATTAGTGATGCCATACAGTGTTTAGACATTGTCTGTAAATCCCTAACAACTGTATCTAACCGAGCAGATTCCAGGGATGAGAATTGTGAAAACAAAACAACATAAAGAGAAAGGATAATTAGCTGATGATATTCTTGCTGTTCACACGCTTCTGGCTAGAGTCATTGATGTCTCTCCATCCCAAGCACTCTGTGAGAATAAACACCGATCAGATGTGCTTTGGAGAATTTTTCTAGGCGCTGAGAGTGATGTTATTGCTTTCTGCAGAGACATCTTGATGAGGCCTCTGTCAGAGAGTAGATGAAATGCACTGGGGCTAATTTCCAGCATGACAATTCCAATACTTGAAACCTGTGTCCATTTTACTATCAGTGGGTAGTTTTTTCTGCTTATACTAGCACTGTTTGTCATACAGGTTCTGAAGGTGTGTAACGAAGATGGAGCAGTTCAAGTTAAGAGGAGCAAGACTTGTTCCTTTTTCTTTTATACAAGCAAAACCTGGATGAGTCAGAGGGATTTTTCTTGCATGGATACGGTCTGGAAAGTACTTTTTACATTAAGCAGAAGTTATAAAAAAAAGCCACACAGCAATAGGGTACAAATAAACAACGCAAGTAAGTTACATTAAGGTTATAATATCTCTTCTTTTACAGTTTGCACATTTCTTTGCCAGGTGAGGAATAGAAATATCAGAGAACCCCAATTATTCAGATGACCTGGATAATCGAAACAACCACCACTCCTAAAGAAACATTTGGCCTGAAGAAATAAGTATTTTTCACTTACTCAGCAATCAGATCACTGTACCTCAGTGCCCATCTGTGGAAGAATTGAAATTGCAGCTATACCTCTGCAAATTCTGGGACTGGAGGGGTTTTTCATGTGCCCTCCTCAACTTTAAAAATTGCTCCTGGCCTCTGTCCTGGATTTATTTTCTCACTAAGGGCGTGATGGAAAACCTCTCTTCTCCTTCACCTCTTTTCAGGAGTTGAAGAAAGGGATGGAAAGCAGGAACAAAACATGAATTGGTCTTTATGTGGTGATTATTGAGCATGGGATGAAGGGAACGTTAAGGAATATGTTGCTTTGGATATCTGAAGTGATAGTTTGGGTCCACATTATTTTCTATAAATAAGATCAAAAGATTCTGAAAATCTGAAAAAAGAATGGAAATAAACATTTGAAAGGAAAACACACTTCTTTGAGGATATTTCCTCAAAGCATTTTCAGTGAAGTTATGGCCAACGCTGCTGCCTCACTCTGAATTGCAGGGTGGAAATGTTTTTGCTGTAGAAACCCAGCAACGAAAGGAATCTCTTTACCCAGGTCATTCCAACATTACCCAGAAACCATACAATTTTCTCTGCTTTAGCAAAACAGAGCTTGTCTGTTATATTGTGTGAAGCTCTGATTTATGTTAGCTAGAGAAAGCACAACTAAACCATGAGTCATGGCAGCCAATGGTAATAAAGTCATGTTATCTCTGGGTGGTGTGGAGGAGAAGTGCTTCAGTTTGCTATTTACTGTGTCTTAGTTGGCAGGAGAAGGTGGTAGGCCATAAAACAAGCTGCTGCTCTTTGATAGAAAGAGAATTAAGTTCTAATATTATAAATAAGGGTTACTTGTCTGGCCAGGTTTGCAAAAAACAAGCATTCTGTAGTATTTGATGAATATATATTTTGGATGTCTTCTATTTCTCTTCCTAATAGCATCACTGTCATGCCTTTCAGTGTTGGTCTAGTAAACAGTCTCTGAAAACATTCCTGTTAATATTCCTATTCATTTAGTGAAGACATAAATGGGCCATATGAACAGCTGAGGAAAAAAAAAACCACAAAAACCCCTATTGTATTACATATTATATATGCTGTTGAAAGTTCACTGTAAAGAATTGTAATAAATCTAGGATCACCTTCAAACAGCTTAACCTTCGGTTAAATTTTTTGAGCAATAGTGCTCCTTATTAACAAGGCGTCTCTGAAGGTCTAGGGGTGGCCAATATGAGACAACAGGCCCAGGGATTTAGGCAAAATTTGGGTCAAATGAATACATCTATAAAGCACATTTCAGAAAATGTTCTAAAAAGTAAATCCAATTGTAGTGCAAGCTACAGCTCAGCAGATTATACACCTTATGCTTCACTATGAGAAAGTCATCTGAAGAGCAAACATTTTTGTTCAGCAGAGAAACTAAATGAATGGGAAATATATACGTATTCTAAGGCGCTTGGGAAGCCCATTTTGGATCCTTTTTTATGTTTTAAAGATCAAAATGCTTTTTTAAGATTTTGGGCTAAGACTTTTCGATTAACTTATTAAAATAAAAAAAAATGTAATTAAAAGCGGTGGTTAAAAACTTGAAGTCAAATGTTTTGTTTAAAAGCTATCACAACAAAATATTCAATGCTTTCAAAATAAGGAATTTCATTAAAAAGGAAAACATGAAATTAAAGTACCGTGACCTTTTTATTCTCCCCAGTCAATCCCTGTTGCTGGCTGAACTTATTAGCTGATTTTATCCAAAGTTCCATAGGTCTGCTCCCCCCAGAGTTCATTTACTTTACACAAAAGCTTATTTGCCCAGCTCTGAAGCCAGTCTTAAATCTCACCTCTTTTGTAACTACTTCTTGGAAATTGACCAAATTTCTAAAGCTTGCGAGATTCAGAGAAGGTAGTTTAGTAAAAGGCTGTATTCTCAAGACCGGTGTTTTTCTTTTGTTTTCAGAGAAAAAAAAAGAGTTAATGCTGTGATGCCTAGACAGGGGTGTACAGCTGGTGGTAGTCGGTGGGTACAGTTAATATGTTGTAATAATGTAATATTTCATATCCTGACCTTTGAAAATTGATGTCATATATATCCTGCACATAGTAAATGTAACTGTTTCACAAAGGTTGGAGGAGTTCCTGAAACATTTTCTTCAATATCAATGTGTGTTTTGCACCAGCAAAATGAAGAGAGAGATTTTATGGCAAAGAATGAGGTTTTCCAGAGAGACTAATTATTTTCGGGGGGGTTGGTAGTTAAAATATAATGTCTGAAAGGGGCCTATTTTTTTTGTTGTTCCATTTGAGAAAGCGGGAAGAGTGCTTCTTCAAAGTGTTTTCAACCTGGGACTCAAAAAACCAAGCCAGATTTTACAACAAGATTTTACAGACCGTAATAAGAAGTCTAGCTGCATTTTTCCTCCACTCTTACAGAATTTTGGTTTGATTTAATGGAATGCTCAGCATCTGTGATGATATGATACTGATGATTATGATACTGATCGCCCCTTCATTGGTGAGGCACCAGGCCTGTACATTGTGCAACGAGGATGCTGCCTGTTACCTACAACCAGCTCTAGAATGGGGTCAGTATGGAAAGCAGAGTCTGCTCCCAGGTTAAGGATGTCCTGGCTCCATTTCCCCGTACATCCCTGGAGACATTTCCATGCAGATGACACGTGCAAGTGACAGCAGGTGATCTTCCTGCCATTCTTCCCTCAACATTCCCGACAACGGAGAGGAGGCAAAACTAAACTTTGCTATAGAAATAACTTTTCAGGGATATGTTGAATCCGTGCATCCCTAAGATGCCTTTGATTGTCCCCCCTCCTCTCTGCTTTCAATCAGTGTAGCTGGATTATGCGAGTTATTCTGGCTGTGTGTGCCAGAACTACAGAACATATTACATTTGGTTATTAAAGTTTCCTACCGTCTTTTTCAGGTGGATGAAAATAACGTTTGATTCTAAACTGACTGGAAGTGAGTTAGTGGCAGAGATATTACGCTGAAATGTCACTGCAGCAAACCTCACAGAAGAGAAGTAATAATTAAATGCATTTCAAAGACCAGGATCCGAGTCCCGAAGCTACATCATTTGAAAGCTGTACCCCCTGAAGACCACTCCAAGGCACTTATAACACAGACACTGAATGGTAGTCAGACTAAGTGCTGACAGTAAAGTAAATTAAAATAATTGAAGGAAGCAGTACAGTACAATTTATAGAGAGTCAGGAGGAAAACAGATGAAGATTCAATGTATACACTAAATTATATACATTAGTGACTATTTAACATCTTGTGTCTGTCACATATTTATTTTATTTGCTGTGAAAGCTAGAAAGGAAAATGAACATAAAATATTTAACAGTCAGTGTAAATGGAAAAAATGTTTTCCCAAGATAATGGACTCCTCCAGCTATTAGGCAACGAAGCAAAGTAGAAACATTTGTTTTCCAGGCAGAAGGCATTTCTTCTGAGATAAAGCTCTATGATAATGAACATAAAGCAAGCATACAATATAATTAACCCAAAGGTATCTGCTTTTATAGAGTGAAGGCTGAGCGAGGAGGGGTGGTTGCTCCTTGTGGCCTGATTCTCCACATCCTCCCTCTCCTGCTCAAGCCCCGTTTCTCACGCAGGCCCTGCCAGGGCTCGGTGTGCTCGAACAAAAAGCAATCATCTGAACATATATTTCTTCATCAATTTCAGAAATATTTACTTTTGCCTTGGTAGTAATTCCCTTCCATTCTTTTAGGAAAACAGCCACTAACCTAAAAATGTAACTTGGTAAATGCATTTTTAATTACGGTATGAAACACTTTGTTGGGATATTATCACTAGAAAGTATTTGAAGAAGTCAAATAAATAAGTAAACACAATCTGGTGATCCTTGTAAAAATATGCAGGGTAAATTTCAGGATTAAATAAAAGTCTCTGTCACCGCAGGCACCCGCTCCTTTGTTTGGGCAGATCAGGCTGAACTTGTCACAACTTCCCCTTGTGATTTGAAGTACTTGTACTTGATGCTTGGACTATTTGATCTTAAATGTCACCAAGGCTATTTGTGCTGGGTCATATAACTTCAAACAAAGTATTTTAAACTCTTCTCCGTACTTTCTTCTTATCTGATAGGTGGATAGCTCTTCTATTTCTTACTGTGAAACCAGCAAACACCACTTTTTCTTTTATCTTAACTCATGGCTTTCCAACATTGATACTATTGTCTACTTGGAAAAATTGATATTCTGGTTATGTACATAATATTAGTAGCAATAAACACCGCTAGACTGCACAAAAGTGCTTTAATGCTTAACATTTTCTTTACAGTTCCTCTATCTTATGGCCACAGTTAGTAAATACAGTAATAGCTGGGGACTCTGACTACATCTCTGTTCCACTTCCATATCCCAGAGCTCTTATTCAAATTATGTTAAAACATTTAATGACAATAATAGGACTCTGGCCTTAGGTTATGGAACTTTAGGAGTCAACTCATCAGTATATTGTAGCCAGATATGTTTATCTGATTCAGTCTTACTGGCAATGTGAAGATTTATAAGAGCAGTCATATGGCAGATGCAGGTACCTGACCTGGCTCTGCTTGCCCTGGGGCCAGAGCTGGAGGTACTGGGGTGCTGTGGAAAGAGCTGAGGTAGCTGTGTGGAAGCCAGGTCAAGACCTGAGGAAGTTGTGGTGGTTTCAGTGAGGCTGGTCTATGCTGTCTGCAGGCACTGGATGAGAATTTATAGCATGAGTTTACAATCTCAGGTCTCCGTGAATTCATGGAGACAGTGCTGTTAGGAGAATCACAGTTTGTGCAGGCATTAAAATATTCAGGGGCATAAAACCAAGGCAAAAATATCCCCACCTAACTGCAGGCAATACAAAGAGTCTGGGAAGAGATAAATCTTCTAGGAAACTAAGAGTCTGATAGGAGTCTTGTTGCAATGGTAAAGTGCATGCTATGCTTTCCTGAAAAATCAGGTATTTATCTATTACCCAATTTGGACTTTTTATTTAAATTTTGAACCTGCTTTTGCAGTACTTCCGCCTCCCATCACGCAAGACTCATCCCTTTTAAACACAGTAAAGTACCATCTTACCCCCAGGAGAAACAAGCTTTTTCAAGTATAATTAGTGATTTGGCTGAAAATCAGAAGTGTAAATAAACAAATATTTGGTAAATTTACAATCACTGTCTGTAAAACTGAGAAATCAGTGAATTGAAGATCATTGCATAAGTAGGAGGAAAGGAAAGCTCTCCATATGCATTTTATCTTCATTTAAGAAAATGGAATCTACATTTGAGGCTAGTGGAGGTGAACCTTGGAAATCTGATTTCATTTAAAGGAAGCTCAGGAAAACAAGTGTGGACTGTTGAAATCACTTTTACCTGTTGTTTCAGATTTCCCTCCTATTTAGATAGAAAATAAGGAAAAATTCACATCAAGGTGTCTGCTTTTGCAGACACATTATTTTAATGGCACTCACTGACTGTATTTCAAAAGCTGTGCAGGCTGGTAATTTTTACACAAGGGGAACAAAAGTTTAAAGTAGCAATCATAGTTCCAGGCTAGAGCTTCCTTTCCTGAGGGGCACATAGGATGGCCAGCAAAGCACACATACACATGTGTGTGTGTGTGTGTGTGTCCCTAGATAATGGAATAACCTGCTCTGCAGTTCCCCATGGCTTCAAGTCTTTTGTTTCGTATTACTGTGGTTATGATTATTATTTCCACGGCACCCAGGAGGCCTAAGCAAGCATGAAAAACCTATTTTCTCTACCTCCAAATAGATAGTTGGAAAGACAACTCCCTTTCTAGAGAACTTGTTGGAAAGAGATTGTGTTTGAAAGATGAGCAAGGTTGTTTTCAATACTGGCGGGTGAATGTACTCGGATACGCCCTCACAAATGCACTATTCAACTCAAACAGGCATTTTCCAGGCAAATAAAGAAACATGTAAATTCACATCAACACAGGGAGCCATGGTCTGTCTCCTGCTCCTGAAAATTTGGCTCTATGTACATGGAAGTGGAAAACAACAGCTGCGAAGGAGGGAATTTGGAGCACAAATGAACACCAGACCCAGCTGCAGATTTGCATTCTTTGACATCTGGTGCTGAGTAGACACTGGGGAGTTCTGTGACAACATGAGACTTTATGCATCTGTCAGCTAAATCTAGCATTTCTCTTTGGGACATTTGAATAGATGAGGTTGATCTCAGAGAGCTTTTTTTTAAGCCAGAATAAAAATATAAGAAGAGGACTGTATCTGATTTGGACTCTCAGTTTGTATGCAGAGCTGGCAGGTTGTGTGGAGCTCACCTTGAACTGGGATCACACATCTGTTCTGCAAAAATTTACAAGATAGCTTCCACAAAACACCAATCTCTTTGATTTCAGAAGTGCTGGGTCTTGGGCTTCCACTGAAGCATTTTGATGCATAATGAAAAAAGTTAAGATTACATCTACATGTGCGTGTGCATGACAGTCCTTTAAACTAAAGTATTTCTGCCCTTACCCTTGTAATTTTATCTCATTCCAATACAGCTGATTTTTTTATTCTTTTAAGGTGAGAAAAAAATCTCATGCCTTATGCCTTGTCTGTACCCATGGTTTACATACAAACAAAGGAACAAGGGTTCGAGCACCGAAGACATTAATCATTATACATTGTAAATCCCCATGTGCTCTCTTTAGGATTGTCCCTATATTTTGTTGGACACACACTGTAAAACATCATTGCAAAATGAAATCAAATCACTAATTCATGGAATTTTATTTCAACCTGTAGCGGACGGCAACAATGCCATTCTTAAGAAGGGAGCCCTTTCCTGGTGTACTCAGGCTTCACGGTCCCTGCTGCGGTGTATTGTGTCATCCGTGAGGATGTAAAAATGGTTGGCAGCACAGAAGATGAAATAAGCCTTCCTCCTTCCTTCCTCATCTTCCTCTCAGATAGGCTGCTTGAATTGCTTTTGTTTTGGGGTGAACCTTCGTTCCAAGTGATTCCTGCAGCGAAAGGAATGCAAAGAGCTTTTTACAGCTGCTGGTTATAGGCCATGCCTGTGGACTCCTCAAATACCCATCAACAGGACCATTTCCATTATCCGCACACACTAATCAAGTTTGTGCCATTTCCTGATACAGTGATTTAACAAGGTCTTGTGCTAGTTTTGGTTTATTTTTTAAGGATTTTTTTCACATATACTTCATGTATATGTGAATAAATACCCTGGACTGCTTTGGCTGCCAGTTGTCTCTTTGCAAAGTAATCTTTGTGCTACGCATGTGGCGGCAAATGTTTCTGTAGTGCAACCCCTGACTCCTTTAATTATGGCTTATTACCCCATGAAGGATAAGAAGCAATTAAAGCTCTTAAATATACCCTATTAGTGACAGCTATAAATGTACATATTACTTTAGCAGTGCTGTACTGGAGTTTGGTATGCTAAATAAAGGCCCACAATTTTTCTAAAAATACACCCCTGTGACTTTGAAAGAGACACAGGTGGAAGTTTAGCAGGAGAAAACAGGCGTAGTTGACAAGTTGTTGCTGACAAATGGTAAACCTCAATTTCTGAGAAGCTCTTTGTTGGTTATAGATCAGGCATGAGAGAAACCTCGCTCCTTTGAGGTGACTGCCAAGCTTCTGCCCTGGCTACAGATGTGCACTCTTAAAGTCAGAATGTATTTACAGCCTATGAGATGTCTGCTATTTTTACTAATGCCTCTCAGCAAGCAAATAACAGATATTTTTATATTAGAGAGTGTGGGTATGTGTGTGGGTTGTGTGTGTGTCCATGTGTGTGAATGTAGCCCTTGCACGTAACACACTCCCTGTGTGAGGCCGTGATAGGTGGTGTTCTAGTCATGTAATTAATTAAATCCAGGCTCACCCTCAGGCTCAAGCTCCATGGTGTGCACCCATCATCCTTCCTAAAGCCGGAGCACTAGATATGACGACACCGACACGCCTAAGCGAGGGCCTGACATTAACCTCGTGCTGCACCTAAATCATTCCAGCCAGTCTGTTTTGAATTTCCAAATGTGTCGTACTGTTCTAATGAGTTAAGTCATTTGGAATCCATTTCCTCCTGTCAGCTGCTTTTGGAAAAATAAATCGGCCATTGTTATCTTAGCCTTGTCCATCCTACTAATAGTTTAGGAAATGCAGCTGAAGATTATCTGGAGTTTTCTATGGCAGAGGTTGACCTGCGGCAGCGGGACCACAATCAATCACATCTGGAAGGAGTCACAAACTGAAAAATGATTATTCATTTTATTTTCTGTCTGCAGCATAAGACTTAATTTTTTTTTTTTTTTGTTTCCTGACCATTCGTGCAGAGGGGTAAACACAGAAGTGAAAGCTACAGAACTTTCACAGAAATGAAAGCTCAAGCCATTTGCCTGTGTTTTCACAGTGCTGGCATGAGGCTGGGGGTGGATTGGGGACGGATGTAGTCCTTCCACCCCACAGTGTCCCCTTGCAAAGGAGGAGCCGTGGGTCACCCCGAAGGCTACTCTCGCTCAGCTCCATGGCACAACCTTCGCCTGCCATTTGGCAAGACCTGTCCCCTGCTCCCCGGTACGATGTTCAAGATGGCGCTACCTGCATCCTCTAATTCACTGTGGTGAGAGGCATTGCTGTTAACTGGTCCTGACGGAGTTTATAAAACAAAGCTAGCTGGGGTGCCTCTGATTCCTGCTTAAGAGCTGGAAAAACTCCCACAAGAGGTAATTTCTCTCTATTCATCTATTAATTGCCAGCAGTAGCCTTCCCTGCTCTTTCCAATCCCTCCACCACTTCCAGAAACTCTCATTTTCTTGCCTTGCACATCTTCCTCAGTTTCCTAGCAAGCATTTCCTATCTGGTACCCTATGATTATTCCAGCAACTAATTTTTAGGAACGCCTAGGCACCTTTGATCCCCAGCCTCCTGGCTGCCTTGCCCCTGGCATCCTTTTGAACTGTGCTGAGTGCTAACCCCACAGTGGCACAGGATAGGGAGGTACTCATGCCCATCCTCTCCCTTCTCTCCAACCACAACTAGATCATCTCAAAATATCTGTACTGCTCAGAGGCTCTACATCTCACGTGAGGGTTCGCGGATTAATTTAGCACAACTAGTTTACCATGGGATTTAAACAAGCTGCTAATTTAACAGCCCTGAATCTTTCTGGCTGCCCCCGTGCTGAAGTCCTGTGCTTCCCATAGGATCTGCGAGAATAAAGGGTATATAAAAAGAAAAAGAAGCATGAAATTCTTAGCCTTTCAGCCCTTCATTTCCCCGTGACTTTCAGACAGTTCTGATTTGTACACCGGAGACTCAGAGGTATTTTTTTTTTTTTTGAGAAACAGATTGAACGCATGGTTTTTCATTGATCTTGGTGCAAGTGAAGTTCACCTCTCTGAAGGAAACCCTGAAGAGTCTAACGCCAGGCGCAGTCAGGACCTTGTACTTGAGTCTGTTCCCTCCTGCGCTTCCTTTCTCCTCAGCAGGTGGTGGAAAGACCTCTCCGTTTTCCCTTATTATGTCTTTAAGTGTTGCAAATTATTTTTGACCATTCCAGCCCTACTTTAATTTAAGCCACTGAAGCAGAGCCCTGAGATGCCCTTTAATCTTGAACTGAGCGGGAGCACAAGCTGCTTACACGGCACTGGGGAAATCCGTTCTCCGAGAAGGAATTCTCTACAGCCGCACGTGGTCTTTACCAGCAGTGAAAATCTGAACTGGGTGGAACAACTTGCACCCCGCACACATCAGAATTTCCATTTTCTCAGAGTGTTTCACAGTGAATGAGGTAAAAAAGCCCCTCCCTTGGCGATGCCGGTGACTTTTGGATGGCCCCGCGTGCCTCGGGTGGGCTGCTTTGCTGGTGTCCGTGGGGAGCTCATTTTTTCCTTGGTGCTGAAGAGCTGCAGCTACACATCTGCAAGACACTCCAGGGAGAAATGGACCACAGCATGATTTCCGTAAATAGCCTCTCAAATCCAAGATTTGTGAAAAAAATGCTGTTAAGGCTTTCACTTAAATTCTATCCTTATTTCTATAAATTAGTTCAATTGTAGCCAAGTAAAAAAAAAAAAAAAAAAAAAAAAAAAGAAAGTTATGTATTCTCTGTAACAGAAATTGGTGCAGTGCCACTGAAATGTGTGGAATTGCAACAAATATTCCAGCAGAGAATTTGGCCCATGAAGGGAAAAAGAGCCTCAATAATGCTACGCTCTTCACATGAACATTCAATTTCCTTACTGCCTGTACCAAGAGATCATTTTCTCTAGTCAGAACTCCAACTGCAATTTTTATTATCAAGAATATTGCTTTTAAATAGAAAACTAAAAAGTAAACTATGATAATTTTCAATACTATACTACTATAGCCTCAATTTTCAAGGAAAAAACATTACCAAACTCAATTTGGGATAACGTTCTATTATGTGCAAGCCACTGTTGATATAATAACCTCTATTTTAGATTGCTAGTAAAGAGTAGAACAATGTGACCCATTTAAAAACTGGCTCACAGAAAAATATTAGCAAGCCATTTATCATTTCTATTTAATTTTGTTGATAAGAACCATTTGACAGAAACATTCCTTTGTTACAAAACTAACAGTAGCATAGGACATATTTGAACATAACGCAGGCACTTTGAAACAGTTCTGAGAAATGGACTTTCTGTTTGTTGCCAATTGTTTGGAAAAGAAATATAAAAAGGAAAACACCTTTGAATTCTCTTCAGTAGATGGAGCTTAGATTTTTTAGACATCTCTGATTAAGGCCCAAATCACACTCACGCAACTGAAGTGCTGTGATGGCTGGGTACAGGCTCTTTGGGAAGGATAGGATAGGATAGGATAGTGAGGAGGGACAGTTGCCCTGTATTTGGGAGAGAAGCAGGTATGCACAGAGCTCTGCCATGAGGCAGCTGAGAGCTCATGGGTCTGGGCAGGCTGGCAGATCAACGTGGGTCCTCCTTTTCAAGAGGAAATAGGCACAAACTTGAACACAAGATGTTCCACCTAAACTCGAGGAGGAACTTCTTTACTTTGAGGGTGGCAGAGCACTGGAACAGGCTGCCCAGGGAGGTGGTGGAGTCTCCTTCTCTTGAGACATTCAAAACCCACCTGGCTACATTCCTGTGCAATGTGTTCTAGGTGGACCTGCATTGGCAGGGGAGCTGGACTACATGATCTCCAGAGATACCTTCCAACCCCATGTGATTCTGTGATTCTGTGACATTGGTGTGGGTGTCCGTTACAGACTGCCTGGTCAGGTAGAAGCAGCTGATCAGGTCTCATTCAGACAACCAGAAGAAATCTCATGTTCACTGATCCTGGTCTTCTCAGAAGCCATTAACAACCCTGGTATTGGTTGGAGGAGCAATGTAGCAGGGCAGAAGCAACCCAGGAGGTTTCTGAAGTGTGTTGATGACATAGGTGGTTGAGAAGATGAAGTGGGGAAGTGTTCTGCAGGACAGGATTTTTGCAAAGAACTGGTTGGGAATGTGGAGGTCAGGGACAGCCCTGGCCACCTTAACTATGGGATGGTGGAACTTAGGATCCTGATAGAAGGCACATAGTTTAGAAGACCAGTTTAGAGAACATTTAAACAACTTGAACACACAAGTCCATGGGACCTGATGGGATGCAAACACAAGTGCTGATGGATCTTGCCGATGTCACTTCAAGTACACTCTTCATAACCTTTGATATCATGGCAATCAAGAGAGGTTCCTGAGGACTTGAAGAAAGCAAATGTCATTTCTTTCTTCAAGAAGGAATTACAGGCCAGTCAGCCTCACTTCAGTCCCTGGGGAAAGGATGGAGCAAATAATCCTGGATGCTATCTGCAAGAAGATGAACTACAAGAGGTGTTTAGGTATAGTCATTATGGATCTAGGAAGGGAAAATCATTCCTGACCAACCTGGTAGCCTTCTATGACAAAATGAGTAGTCTGGTGCATGAGGGGAGAGCAGAGGATGTTTATCTTGAGTTTAGCAAGGTTTTTGACACTGCCTTAACATTCTCACTGGCAAACTGATGAAGTACAGACTACATAGGAGGACAGTGAGCTGGACTGAAAATTGGCTGAACTGTTGTGCTGCAAGGATCATGATTAGCAACACAAAGTCCATCTGGAGGCCACTCACTAAAGGTGTACCACTGGAGGCTGATACTGGGGACAACACTGTTTAACATCTTCATAAGTTACCTGGATGGTTGGACAGAGCACACCCTTAGCAGGAAGGAGTGGGTGCTTCACTAAATATTTGGGCTGTCATCCTCAAGGACCTTGACAGCCTGGAGAAATGAGTTTAACAAAGGGAAATTCCAAGTCCTGTCCCTGGAGAGGAACAACACCAGGTACCAGTAAAAGCTGTGGAGTCAATCAGCTGGAAAGCAGCTTTAACTCCCAAGAGTACCTAGGAGTCCTCTTGAACACCAAGTTGCACACGAGCCAGAAATGCACCCATGCAACAAAGAAGGCCAACAGCCTCCTGGGCTGCACTAAGAAGAGTGTTGTCAGCAGGTCAAGGGACACGATCCTGCCCCTCTACTCAGCATTGGTGAGGCCACACCTGGGGTACTATGTCCAGTTCTGGCCTCCCCAGTACAAGAGAGACATAGAGCTACTGGAGAGAGTCCAGCTCAGGGCCAAGAGATGGTTAAGGGACCGGAGCAGTTCTCAGATGAGGAAAGGCTGAGAGACCAAAGACTGTTCAGTCTGGAGATAAAAAGGCTCAGGAAGAATCTCATCAATGTGAATAAGTACCTGATGGAGGTGAATAAAGAGGATGGAAACAGTGATAGGACGTGAGGCAATTGGGAAACATAAGAAAAACATAAGAAAAATACCCTTTTTACTCAGGAAGGAGTTAAACACCAGCATAGGTTGCCTGGAGAGGTGGCAGAATCTCCACCTTTGGAGATACTCAAAGCCCAGTGGGACATAGCCTTGAGCAACCTGCTTTTGCTAACTCTGCCACAAGCAGGAGGTTGAGATTAGATGATCTCTAGAGGTGCTTTCCAACCTCAGCCATTCTGTGAAATCATTGCTTATAGACTCATAGAATCATAGAATCATCTGGGCCGGAAGGGACCTTCAAAGGTCATCAAGTCCGACCCCCCTGCAGTCACAGGGACACCCCCAACTAGAACAGGTTGCCCAGGGCCCCATCGAGCCTCACCTTGAATGTCTTCAGGGAAGGGAGACACCTCAACCACCTCCCTGGGCAACCTGTTCCAGTGCTC